>JAUZND010007032.1:0-30903 GCA_034780555.1 Coelogynopora nodosa
AATAAATACTTTTGTGGATTAACATTATTTTTACTATTTTTTTATAAATTATGCAAACTTAAATTCGCGTACTGTATATACCGATACAAATGTATCTGAAATCCATATTATAGTCCTTATTTCCATATGTAGAAAAATAAATTAAAGGCAAAATATATTTAGCAAGCTACGTTGAAATTATAATTAATATGAATAAAAAAAAATTGAATTGAATTAAAAATTATTTCCATGATAATATTATATTATATAATGTATGCTCATAATATATTATAATTCAAAAAAATATTATATTGATAAGAATAATATCTTCCTTTAGAACAAGTACAATATAAAAAGTTTAGTTTGATATAAACGAAAATTAAACATCATCATTTACATATTCATTACAATCTAGTAATAATATTCAATAGACTAAAATAAACTTCACAAAACTGATTGTAACACCCAAACATTAGCGTGGTTAAAAAAATCAACCTATTTAAAAACTCTAATTAAACCAAATTAGTCAATAAAATAATACGAGAATGAGTTTCACACGATAAAATATAGATTTGTTAGGCTCTATGGAAGGAAGCGACCAATTACAAAATGCTTAAACTGAAAATTGTGAATGCTTTGTTCTACTCTCATTTCCCGTAGGTAGCCTATATATACAGGGCAGGCATAGACTCAGGATGAGGTTAATGTGACTCTATATTGAATATAGAATGAGTACAAGAGTGACTTAATTAGACACAAGACGAGGTTAGGTTGACCTTATTTATGACACATTTTACCACATTTAATCAGCAATAATATAATAATTAATGCATTTTACAGGCGGTATGTTTAACTACAATCTACCTAATTTTTTTCCCAAATTTTAAATATTCTTTTAAATTATGTAAATAGGAAACATTTCAATTATTACAAGTAAATATACAGTATAATATATACCTAGATACATCAGGATATATAATAATAATCAGGTGATAATTACGAGGTGAAACATTGACTTAGCTTTTTAAATATTCAACAGACATGCATTTTCTCAGACAATTTATACATATATCTCTCAACTGAACCACATTCAATGACCTTATCTAAACTGACTGTCATTTTTAAACGTATAAAAGTTAGAAGGGATTTATAACATATAACACGCATTATAAATTAGTAATGCTTTTTTCACAATGGGGGGGGGGGGAGGTAGCACAAGTCTTAATGACTCAGACCAAAATATATGTATCTAGTGATGGATATTCTATGTAGAAGTACACTGTCTTTTTTAATATACCAAATAAAAGTACCTATTTTACTATATAATTGTAATTCAAAAAGACAATACCAACTAAGCATACTAAATTAAATAGACAAGAATGCTCTAAAAAGACATTGCGTGATAGACTCAGAAATTCAGGCAACACAAAAAGGGAGCCTCAGAAACATTAGTCGGAAATGAGAGTCATAATTATTATTAAATAGGTAGACCGCCCAGCAGCTTCCGTCTTCTTGTGGCCACAAAATGGGAGTTGAATTATCCTAATGAGTAATCGAGAGAGAATGTTGAGTTCACTATGTATAGTATTATACTGACAGTGACTGATGGCTTGCTCGCTATAAGCTAACCAGATTATCCCAGCAATTTGTCATGTATAATATCGTATTTAGACTAGCAAGCGTGTCATGTCAGTCATTATAACCATAATGTAATATTATGTAGAGTTGAAATCAATGGGTAACCGTATTGTTTGTTCTGTGGTATGTGTATGAGCCCCGCAAACTAGTCAGACAGCTCACGAGGGGGTTATGAAGGTTGAGATCGTCGATTTCAAGATGAAAGTTCCGCCAGCCACATTGCTCTAATCTCTGTTTGCCGCGATGATGACGTAATCAACTTATTGACGTTTAACTGTGTTGTTTTTTTATTCTCAATATAGTTGTGAATCACAACTTGCTTATCTCACTTTCAATATGAAATCGGTTAGCGCGGTATAATAGAATACTATAGGGATACATACATATATTACTTACTATAGTGTTAAATGTGACTCAATCATGAAACATTAAACAGAAAGAAGCTTTTTGTGTTTTATTTTTGCACAAAATATGTGTACCTACTGCTCGTTTACTATCAAACAGGTTATACAAGTTGAAGGGAAATTTGAAATTAAGAAACAAATCATATGGTTATCAAGATATTAATACTAGTATACATTTTATATCTACATGCTCAACATTAAAATTTAAAAATTCCTCAAAACATTCTTAAATCATAAATTTATTGTAGAGTGGTTTCTATTGGATATAGTTGTTAATAAAGTTGAATATATTTGAATAATATATTAATAATATCTCCAGCGACCACATATTATGTCAAAAAAATGCATTTTTATTAAATGAAGAATATTTAGAAAAATCATGCAATGAATGCTAAAATAAAATTTTCTATTTTTTAAAGTTAATTTTTAACCAAAAGTTTTTTTAAATGTCACCGCCTCTTTTTTTTAAAGGTTGTAATCTTACATATACTATTAGATATAAGTACCATTTATTAAAATTTGTTCCATAATTGTGTCAAAATGTAGCTAAAACCCAATGCAATGGAATGGAGGGATCATTTTATATAGAGAGTGTACTAATCACAGCCAAATTCGACAAATAGAATTGATGACTATGAAAACTGTACGTCAAAATATATGCAACTAATCTAATTTGATCAAGTTACACTAACCCGCCAATGTATTCATACGCGTTTGTAATAGTAGACACTAAAGACGACATAAATGCAACAATTGGAACTAGATTTTATTCCATCCGCAGTATAATAATATAATTGGTTAGACATCGAATTGTACAACCTTACATTTAGAAAAAAAACACTTAATGCACCTAATTTTATTAAAAAATACAACTTCTACGGCGCCACCTAAAATGTCACAAATATGACTTTCTGGACACAATGATAAAACATCATAGAGTTACATCACGTGGTAAGACGATAAAATATATTATAGTTATTCATTTCTACAATTATTAATTTAGCAAGCAATAGATTTTTCGTTAGGAATTATACTTCAATTAAAAATTTAATTGAATCGCTATTTCCAGAAAACATTTGCCAGACTCATTTAATTATCATAATAAAAAGGGTAAATAAAGTTTAACGTTATAATTACAGTACACACAAGTAATGAAGCCATTTCTGGCTCGAAAAAGGACAAAATAACTGCAGGCCTATATATTATTATAAACTAAAGTCGTCTACAATAATATAAGCCAACAACTTTATAGCCTTTAGCCAAAAGCCTTTAGCCAAAAGAATCGATTAAGGGATATACACACAGTATATATTAATTATAAATTCGGTAATTTCAGACGAAAGCGGCGCTATATGGAAAGGAGAGGTTGTATATTTATCAAGTTTATTGGGCGATTGCTGTTTGGATTGCTGCATGTAAATCCAATGAATGGAGAGGAGGTGGTTACAAGGTGTATGAAGTGAGGACACACAAGTAAATTATATTGACGCTTAAATAACCTGTCGTGTTGGTTTTCTTTTTAGATGATGATATCAGTACAAATTATAGACTTACAACGAAATTTGAATAAAAAATGTAAAGATCGAGAAAATGAATGTAAACTATAGTTTTATATCGGTGAAAAATTGTAAATTTTAGTAGATACTTTTAAATATTACACCGAAGGTAAAATATCTGTTTATAACATATAATGTGTACTGTAGTCATCAAAAATAAAATATAGTATTATAAGACTCTTTGAAAATGAAAACGAGAAATCTTCAATTTAATGATTTAGAATAAATAGATTATATTATATAGTCCTACAGTTAGTAATTGTTGTTAATTATAAGTGACTTAATTCAAGGATACCGCTTTGCATTAAAGAAACCGAACATGAATGAACTTAAATGAAAGTAATAACCGATATACTTAAGTCAGCAGTGAGGCATAATTAAGAATCGGATATTTACTGAACTTTTTATTTATTTAAGTGTATCAAACGAACAAATTCAAATAATAACAATCGTGAATTGAACCAATGGATATCCAAACCAAAGAGATTTACCAAAAGTTTAAAAATGATAGGCCATTTGCGTTCCTCAAACATATACAACGAACGAACCGTCAATGTTGCACAAAATTGATAAAATAATATATACTACAAACAGATCATTAGAGTATACTGTAATATTGTTATTGGGTATTAGTTTGTGATGTTGTAAATGAAGGAAAAGTTTATATTCTGTCTTTATAACGAATTTTTGACAATTTGTCAGTTGTTGCAATTTCCCTATATGTTGAAGGTGACACGACACAATATCAAAGGATTGCAGATACATTTAGAAATCAAATATAGTCAACACCAATAAAAGGTATGCTTCACTGACTGTGCCGTTGCAGTTAAAGAAAAATGCGCACGAATTATACTGTTATAAAGAAGTTAAGTTCTAATTTTTTTTAAAGCAGGTAAACATCTTAATATATTTATTGATTGATTTATTAAAACGAAAATTATTTCTAAAATGTGAATACGAAAAGTTATTTATTTAAATAATATATGACATGAGAAAAACACGAGAGACACCATGGTATCGCTTAATTTATTTTGAAGATTCCGATTTACGATAAAAAGTGTAAATACAAATTAATTGATAAGTCAAAAAAATAAAGCTATTACAGTAGCTGTCACCTATGTTTACAATATTAAAAGTGAACCATAAAGGGAAACCCTAAAAATGACTGCAAATGATCCAGATTCCTATATCCCATACGTAAAAATGAAGTTGATAAGAGTAAACATATATGTATATAACACGCATATTTGAGGTACCTTGCAATATGTTCGAAACATTAACAAGAACCAAAGGGGTGATGTTTCATTCAAAAGTGTATGCCGGTTCCATATATTTCAAATATATACTTAGAGACATATTTCCACAAAAAATATTATTTTGTCACCTCAGATGTGAACCTGGAACCCTATCTATCTCGACACAGTTGCTAACTATTCGCATAAATCAGACCTTGTCCTTGATTTGTATATATAATACAATTTATGAACCGAAGCATTGGTTTCAAAAGGGAAAGAATATTATACACACACTATAATGTAAAGCAATTAATTTGGATTGACAGTTCCTCCTATAGGGCATGGCAGCTGGGAATTGGGAATTAAATCTTGCCAGTTATATAATCATAACATATTAATAGCTACTGGCGGGTATTAAAGTGTGTATAGTCTCCGGTATATAGGTCAATATTAAAATGGATTATATAATCAATCAATTATAAACATTAATTTACTATCAATTAACCAGTAGAGAGCTGATTGAAATTTATAATGAATATAGTTGAAAAAAATATTCTTAAATTTCAAATATCGATTCGTTACCTATATTTAAAATGTTGATGCAAAACATAACCGGAAAATTAGAAAAAACAAGAAAGTTATCTTATATAATAGAAAGTTTTCTATAATAGTATCTGACGAGGATTGATTCGATAAATATGTTACATGTATTTGGCGTAAATACATATTTATTTAGATTGCAATATATGCTAAATATATAATCTAAATGAGTAAGCAGATGAAAGACCCATCAACAAAATTCATGAACACATAAACATTTTCATTGTCGTATGCCTGTGTGTGTATCCAATAAATAATGGAATAAATAGATTTAGATCAATTTTCTAAATAGCAAGTGAACAGAAGAGAAAAATGTGTTCAATTAGATGGAAACTGTCAATAATGTATATGCCATCCACTTCGAGTGTGGTTTCAGACATTAGCAATTATTTACTATCTATCGGAAAGCATATAATTTATATGTAACCATTTAGCGCAGAACATTTGAAGTATTAATATTTTACAAAAGTCTAATTTAGTCTGGCTAGAGTGATTGAGAGTAAAACTAAATTTTATAAAGAAAAAAATTGTTTGACTATTAAGGGAATATATACATAAAAATATATTTTTAGTTCAACAGTGAAATTATCCAAATATGCCTTTTAAAACGTTGTGCAAAACAGCCTTATAAGTTATTTTAGAAAAAATATTTAGTTAAAAATCCAAAATTCTCACTTTTCGTTAAACCCAAAAATAACCCCTGTGTAAATTTCCTTTTTAAAATATTTTTAATAAAATATTTGCTGTAAGAATAAAATAATAACAATAACCATTAAGAAACATAATAATAAAGCTGGATGAATAATCCTAAAGTTCATGTAAATTCCTTAGGCATATAATTACATTTTCACTATTGACAGACTTCTAACATATTATTATATATCATATCTGATTCTATCTTTTAATCAGTTTATTTAAAAGTGAAATATTTCCCTTTTGAAATGGAGCATGTAAGTAACTACGTTTTCAAATAAATTTACTCCATTAAATAAAAATGTTAAGGAAAATAATCATAAATAAACACGGCGTCATTAGTGAAACACCGATTTTAAATAAATCCAGTTGCATAAAATATCAATGCGAAACTTCTGTATCTTCTATAAACCACCGATTATATAATAATATGCTTCCACTATAATAACCGAACATGCTAATTAGATATATACAGTCACAACACAAGATAAATGATTTAATAACAGGTAGGTATGTAAAGAGAAATATGTTTCACAAGAAACCCATGAAGTACCTCTTTCTCTCTCACTCTTCCTATACATGTTGGAGAAAAATAATACTTCCCCACGACACCCGCAGTTTTGAATGTCAAATACATGAGTCAGAATAACCCCAAAAAACCTCTTCAGTAAAAATATATAGTAAACTTTTCTTGGAGGCGTTTGGCACTTTGCAGATCTGTGATTGCGTAAAGATTACAGGAACTGACTACAGCTATATACAATATATACATGCATAATATTATAATATAAGGCTTGACATTGGCTGGCATTACTCACAGTAAACATTGATAAAAAATAAGCTGCTATAGGAGGGTAGAAAGTCTGTGTAAAAACCTTCACATGACATTTTTTGGTCTTAGTTTCCCTCCAGCTAGCACATAATATGCATACATTCATAGGCCAATAGAAGCCTTAACAGCAATTGGTTTTAGTAGACGGGAAAGTTATATCAAAGTTTACAGTAGGCAAATCTCCCAACGACCTCTATCAGAATAAAATTATATCGTATAGATATGCTATATATTGTAAGTCCTACCCATATATTATTTACCTGTATGATACCAAGTATGCTATACATATGTAGATCTGAAACTAATCTACTTCAGTGTGTTTTCCTTGATACTTTCCCTTATAAAGAGGGTAACATATTCAGCTGTAAAACTAAACGCTAAAGACAACATGATTCTATAGTCTGGTCTGTCAAAAATATAATATAATGATATACACTTCAGATCTTGGCTGGATTTAAAAGTTCATTAAGAAACCATGAAGTGTATCCAATCAACGAGTTAAACAGGAATTGATTACACTGTAGAGATTCGGTCCTTAATTGCATGACAAACAATTTAATTTCATATTTATTTCTGAATGAGTTCTAATTTATAAAGTGGATCGATATATAAGTGGATCGATAAAGTACCGAAAAAAAACACTTAAAGTCCTATAGTGAATAGAGACTAAAAATTTAAGAAGGCGAACCAATGCACTGCAGAGTTCCAAACATATTGGAGCAGACGTCCGTAATAATCATCAACAATACATTATCTTAATAGCTATTTGATAGGCAGACATAATCCACATTATTATTATTGAGATAGTTCATAGACACTCTTCTACTATATACACATTATTCTATTCAATTATATTACTCTATTTACCCACAGAGTTAGATCAACCAAAAAACAGCTCTGCCTTATAAGAAGGTAGGCCTACTATATAACAGTACAATATGAACAATGCATGCGTTAAATTTCATTTGATTATATTATATAATTAGTTTATTTTTAGTTCCGTAAAAGCTGTGCTTAAGTTTGGAAATAAGTTACATTAAAAAATAAATTATTCAGTAAAAAGTTCAAACGGGGAATGTTAAATTGATAATCAGTTAATAATTGTATAGCAAGAAGAACAAATATATTATATATTCACTGTCGATTTTATAAGTTGAATTTAATCAAATTAATATAACGCAGGTTTTCAGAGCTAAAAATCGGAAGAGATCAAACAAAAATATGTGTACATTTTACGTATGCATTCCTTTACAAGTTCCTAAAGGAGATATTTCATGGTAAAGCTTAGAGGACTTCTGCAAATCTATACCTACAGAAGCCAAGACAACATCAATGTCCAATTTGAACAAACACACAACCGCGGCTAAACGGAATATTATATATGTATATGCGTATTATATTCTCATCTAAAGACTAATGTAATATAGCCAGCTTCGCATGCTGCAACAGCCTGGCCACAGATGGCTGGTTTTATAAAATACGTTTCTCGTATACCTACAGTAAGCTTTCTGGAAATGTCGCGGTCGGTACTGAATATACGAATAAGGCCGAAGGAGTATATAACATTAATTATGCAGATATATGTGTGTATAGCAGGATACCAATCTTGCATGCTATAAGATAGACTAGTGATTTAAATCAAAGTGAAGATCGAAGCAAGTGAAGCCACATAATGTACTACTTGTTACATCTATAATATTTACAGTAGGCCTATCCAGCACACGTCTTCAAAGGGAACTCCAATGCAGATTCTGGAAATTAATGTAACTGTATAATGTTCCTCACTCATGTTTTTATGGCCTGAGCAGAAAGGAAATGTAGCCAGTTAGGAATGTTTATGTTGGGTTTGTATAATGTCATAGATGGGCCGGTTAGTTGTCAATTAAGGAATACACGATGTAACAAACCAAATATATATATATCCATATACACATCTTCACCGAGATAGAAAGTGCAATAGTACAACAAGACCAGGAAAACCACAATTCTAATATTGGTATTTGAAATTGGGATTTGTGAAAATAAATACTTCACTATTTAGAGGTTGAAGAAGAACATGGTTGAAATATATAAATTTGAATGAATTAAAATTGTGTAAACTAATTTTTAATTATATTTAATGCGTAAATCATTAGACGGTTCGTTTACTTTCATATTAGTTTAATTCGCCATTTAATAAACGTCGGCTATATTATGTACCAATAATTGAAGCCGAAGGCATAATAAGCTTCCAAATATTTTGAAACACGCAGAAATAATTAAATCAACACGCAGCAGTTTTATCTGTTGAAAATATCTCTTAAGTCTTACATATAATATAATGATTATCTAAAAAAAGCCAAATTTCAAATGAATAATAATTTATGTTTTAGAATATAAAAAAAGAAACTGACGCCAAAGTACCGCGCCATTGATTAGTCACATTTTTCCCTTTTTAAATTATAAATTTAAATTAATACACGTTTTCTTACCTATTATGATGTGGCTTCTTTCTATATTCTGTTTTTGTCTATTGGATATGATAGTCTGCCTTGGTAGTCAGGTTTTATGCTTGTGTGTATACTTGACATTATCATTAAATTTTGTTATTACATTTGGAAGTCGCTGTGATAATTTCTGACTCTTGATTATTTTGAATTTGTTTTGTGGTGGTATATTGTGGGAATGGGGTTAAATGTGATTATTTAGATGATATTATTATATATTTAGATTAATTAAAAAATTGATAAGAATGAAATAAAGATATTATAATAAAAGTTGACAACAATACATTGACTGTACCAATCAAAAGAGTTTGTAAAAAGGTGTTATGCACGTCATCGTATAAATGCCGACAGAGCAAACATGACCAAGAATCACTTCCATGTAGGATGATTATAATATTAAACTTTATTAATACCTGCCGATAATAATTGAATATTTCAACATTACAACGGGAAAAGAAAAACCTGTGAATAAACACTATTTTGTGCCGTGTAATTAAACTTGTTACAAAAAATTGTGAAAATCAGTCAAAATACAAGACGAATTACAGCGGATCGTAACTTTTCGAGCCATTTCTTCTAACGACAACTGACAAGAACTTACAAGAGATATTCATAAGAAAAGACAGAGTCAATTTCCGCTCTTGAGAGCATCAAACGTAAACAGACATGATAAAAGCACTAAGTGAGCTCCCCAGCCACCATGATCAGATATGATTATAAATAGAACATTGCCTCTAAGTCTCAAATCTCTACTCCCGGCGACCAAATAGTACGATCAACAAGAATTAACATATAGCCTATAGAAGAAACTGAATGCCTAAATTATATCTCGTCTATACAGTGAAACGGAGAAACAAGAGTCGATAAAAGGTTTTTTTGGTGTGGTCAAAATGATGTGAAAATCAATCAGTTTAGGTAAACACCAAAAATAACAGTAAATACACATTTCCGGGATAACTTAGACAGAACTGTTTAAAACGCTATGTCTAAACCTAGCTATGTTTCCAACGGACACTGAAGCCCAACAATATAACGGTTAATCCCTAAACTGCCATCAATTCAATCACACAAAAGAGAAGGTAAGAAAACTTAAACAGCAAATATATCGCATAACACATCTTCTGCAAAATTGAACTAATGCACAACAGTGAAAACGAAACTTGTATTAAAAGACAGGTCTTGATAGTACCTGTACGCTTTGTAGCAAGAGCAAAATGACAGTTAAGTAAACATTATACTCGGGAAGTTACTGAATCCCCACAACGGCCCCATAACATCCTGATTACCACTCACCAACTTGTCGTTCTCCTCCTGATAGGCGAGTCTATTGGCGACACAGTCCCGCGTGTTGAGGAAGGCCTCACGAGTTGCCCGCTCCTGCATTCGGTGGAGTGAGCAGCCGACGATGTGGCCGCAGATGTGCACCACCAGGTTGCTGGCGAACTGGAGGTAGAGAGAGGAGACACCAAGGTGTCGATAGCGTGACGACTGGTGAGTATGGACAATTTGGTGGCTCACAACAGTAGATATGTGGTTAAAAACAGTTAAATTTTAAATAATCTTAGAAAGAGGTTCAGTATAGAAAGCTTATTTAAATCTACGAGAATCATTCCTCTGACTAAGTTAATGTCAAAGAGGGTTGTTTATGTTTATCTATTCTCGTTGCACATTTATTAAAAACTCGATTATTTTAAACTTTACGTATAAAGAGTAATATAATTCCATACAATTGAAATTTTAAATAATAATTAATAGTATCATTTTAAAATAATACTGGCTCAGGTTTGATATATTTCTTATCAAAATATATTGCAGCTTGTTTCGCTTGATGTTGACTTTTAATAACTGATAAAGCCGGGACAGTTTAATCAATCGATTGTCCGAAAATTATATTTTGATTTAGCTAAGCAGATCCGTCCGATTTTCTTACACTTGGCTATAATTAGTAGGTACATCTAATTTTCCTCAGGTTTAGATATACATGGAGATAACTGCTATATTAATGTATTACTTTTCACGACCGGGATTGGATTAACTGAGAATGAAAAAAGGATTATATCAAACGATAAGTTCGCATTTTTTAAAAGAGTGGGCGAACGGTTAAGAGATATTTCTAAAGATACGTTTTACTTATCTGTTTTTCAAATAACTATATTAAACTAACTGCACATATCTGTATATATATAACCTAAAACTGAGTCGAATTTGTCACAAGTTATTGCCAACCCGTTGTTAAAAATGTTTAATAGTAAACAAACAACAAAATTAAGACAATATAAAGCATGTTTTGTTCCTCAGATTCCAGGATTCATTTAAACTTCAAGGACATTCCATGATTTGCAGGCAACATGAATTAATCAGTATTGATCATCAGAGAACTATGACATGAAATGTTGTTGTGTAACTGATTTTAATAAGAACTCAAATTTGACAGATTATAGATAAGATTGTGAAATAATCAACAATTTGAAGAATTAACGCATCCGAATTTCTTGAATCTACCGTGAGTTTACCTAATACGAATAGTAGTACAAATGCCAACAAGATGAAGCCCAGGTAAGTATACACAGGTAATCAATCAATCAATGGTCTTCGTGATCACTAAAATATAAGGTGACAACAAGTTCGTTTACCACGACTAACCATTCAACAATAATACAAACTCTTCAATAACAGCTGTTGTGGGCACGGCTGGGATGACAGCCGAAGAACACGAACACCACTGGTTGGGAAGTGGGAAGAGGAGGACAAGAGGGGGTGGGAGAGAAGGATCAATACAGAGGCAGTACTTGAAAGAGATCGGCAGCTGTGCTTTCTCTAGCTCTCTCTTTCTCTCGCGCGCGAGGTAATAGTTGAAAGTATGATCCATTATATTTAGCATCAATACACGGGCAGCGCACACAGGGTCTTCAAATATTAGTCATGCTTCGAGGATAAGAACTCCAGAAGTGCAAAACGGGTGGAATCAATTGTACCATACGAACGATGTCAGTATAACGATTTATAAATGCTCGGGATGGCGTATAACATATCGTGTGTACTGAGAAGTGAAGTGATATCCAAATATTTAGTCAGTTTCGCGCATGGTTAACGTCCCAATGAGTCATACACATACTAAACGTTGGCATTACAGCAGTACATGAAGTGTAAGATCCTAAAAATGAAGATTTAGTTACAATTGATGACTAATAAATAAAAAGCAACAACATAAAATCGTTAATTACACGCACATTAATAACATTCTCACTGTTCATAAACCCCTTTCAACGTTGTTATTATTATAGTTTATGTAACTAGAAATAAACATAGTGGCGTGTTAAATTTGATTTAATTAGTTAGAATGGAAAAATTAAACAGTAAATTTAAAATGTGCCTTTACAATTGCTACTCACTTTACTAATGCCAACTTTCCCACTCTACAATTCCTTCGGTGCAGATTGTCGATCAAAAGATAGACTTCTGTTAGAACAATTATGTTTTTTATGGATTACAATTAAATTGAATGTCAACCCAACAAATTGGTAGCATTAGGCGTAGATCTCTAAATTCGGTTGCAGAATAGTTATATGCTTACCAAAAAAAAAAAAAGGGGGGGGGGGGGGCGGGGGAAAGGAACGATGTAACATACATGGAATGTTTTTCTCCTGGGAATTAGGTCGTATACCAGAACGTGATAAACTTTGATATTTTTATTCCACAAAAAAGTTTTTTTTCAATAAAAAGTTGCGAGATACTCACTACGACAACTTTCAAAAGTTTACTATATAAGTCTAAGTTTGCAACTGTAGCTCTTCTATCTAGCTAAAAACATTTGTGGATCATTACATTATCAATATTATATTTAAATAATATAATCACTATATATATAATTATCTATTTAATGTATGTTCAGTAAATCTATTGCATACAGTATACTTATTTTCCCTTAATATATATATATATATTAAGGGTTGGTTAATATATATAATATATATATAATATATATTAAGAGATTTGGTTACAATAATATATTATATAGTCCTATTATATTAATAATCTTTTAATTTCGTCCAAGAATAATCTATCAACTAAATCAATATGCTCTGCTATAGTGGCTTTGCCAAACACTTCACACTATATCAAAAAGTGATGTGAGAATATCCAGATATGATTATCCGCTGGACTATCTCGTAATTCAATGAATGTTAAAGTTATCCAAACGCACTGAAAGACTTGTTTATGATTGTATTATACCTACACAAGGAAGCACTCTAGATGTGTTCCACCAATGTTCCACCTGAGACACAACCTTAGCCAAGTATATAGAAGTAGCATGTTAGAGGACCAATTTAGAGCTCAACAAGATCTTGAGTCGGTGAAAAGGTCAAATTAAGCCAACGCATTTCGCTGAATGACTAGACCAGCAACCTGATCTGAACTTTCAGAAAGTTGTCCTCAACCAAACAGTGTACCGCTACCGTGTTAATAAATATCCGAGATTTTAATAAATGGTCGTTTTTAAAGTATTAAAATATCGCTGAACTTATTTTTTTTATAGATTACAATTAGATTAAATAGTAGATAAGACTTGATAGATAATTTACAATGAAACCAAATGATATAGGTCAAATATGGAAAATATTTGGTCAAAAATCTGGTCAAATATGGAAATTTACATCAAAGTATGTCACAAATAAAAAAATACATATGTGAGATATGCGGCAAGTCTCTATGATCACAAAATTGTTCAGATTGTCGACTCAATAAATATACGACTAAAGGACAAAGGATCGAAATTACAGAATGAATTTAGGAATGAAGTGAACTATCTAAGGTAGGATAATTCAGTTTTTACAGCAATCATGAAAATATCAGAAACATTGCTTCACATTTATTAAAATGTGACAATATTCAACAATGGTCATAATTAAGTGCAGTGCATTAAAATACAGACATTAAAACAATGAACATACCGCTACAAAAGTATAATTAGTGTTTTTAGTAAGTAGCCTACATCATACAATGGAAATTTATCCTTTAGCACAGTCTCTTCATATATGTATATAGTAAGAGATGAAATACATTTTATAAATCAACAGATGATTTCGTAATCATTCCAAATACGATAAACCACGATAGGTATTCATTTATTGCAACTGATTATTGTCATTGAAAAATGTTATCAACAATAATCTTCCAGTGTTAGTAGAAAAATCGATTACAATAAACATTTGCTTTTTTCAACAAATATGTTCGATTGCCTATATAGTTATAGATTAACATCAAAACAATAAAATATAGCCTCGAGACATCAACAAGATAGATGGACGGCAAAGTAAAGCATCACGCCGGCTCATATTATACTCTACTTCATCGTCGTCAGAAGTCTGTCCGCAGTGAAGATTTCACGTTTTTATTAGTATTTAGGTGAATTAAAACAAACCTTTCTAAAAATAAAACTATCCAACCCACAATGGATCTAATCAGGTTGCCAACTCGCGCGTTACGAAGAGACTTTTAAAAAAAAAACTGACACAAAACTATAAATTGAGAATTGTATATAATAGAAATATATGTACGCAATGGACATTACATATAAAGTTAACTTTAGTGCAAAAATATTGATTATAATGAATATGTTATTTTCTTTAACAAAATGAACGATATAACTTATACCAATTTTTACTGTAAATATCGAAACATTTCACAAAGGATTGAAGATAAGATGCAGAGATTGTGTTGAACAAACAGGTTAAATAAACAACCTAAACACATTAAAACTAATAAAAAGGGGACCTGCTCTTTTTTATTAACATGTAGGCCCATATTTGAAAGATATCTTCGAAGCAAGGAAACACGATGAACTGTTGACAAAGAATGAACATTTAGAAACTCTAGTTTTACTAGAATGTTTAAATCGATGGATTAATCGATAAATTAATGGATTGTTTGTATTCTCTTTGAATGGGATAGAGCCTATCTAGGCATTACAGCTGAACTATATTGACAATATTTAGTACATTTTAGAACAAGGGGTCAATTATAATTTCTTCAAATTTTTACGACAAATCAAATAGAGCAAAATAACAATAAGTTATCCGAAAATAACATATTGGAATTTCAAACAGTTTAACTTTCTTCAAAAAGCCGCTAGCTATTAGTAAATTTATGTTGCAGTTAAAATCACATATATTAATTTTACTTTACAAGATCTATCTATATAATAATATTTATATAAATATGTGATTTTGAATAGTGCATGAAAGCGCGTTAGTTTTTAGTTTTAAATCTTATACAATATAAAAAGACATTAAAAAACAAAGCTTATGTCACTTATACCAGTTCCTAAAAGCTACATTATTGAATAATTAAATGTTAAAAGCAGATACAACAGTTACAGCCGGCAAAGATCATTGAGGATAACAATAGAAGGCGAAACTAATCAAAACTTGACACGCACCACAGAAATTCACAGCCCTGTTTACAATTATTCCAATAGATCTGATGGAACATCATATTAACCAAACCCAGAACAACATTGCAAGTTTGATTTATAATTTCGTCCCTCAACGTCGTAGTTGCTTATAGCGTAGTGAATACCGACGTCGAATTATCACTATCTATTAACAAATTATTATGTCAACTTAATAATGCACTTTTCTGTGATTGGATAATATGAAAGATTCCTACCTTTCCTAACCACTGACTTTAAACTCTGATGTATGTGGTAAACACACAACATGGGATAATTATGCATGATTTTGGGTTAATTTATATTTTGACGAATAACTACCTACACTTAATTCAATTGAAAGATTTCTAACTAATAAGAAACATTATTTCCAGCGCAGGCCAACCATTATCATTGGTTTTTTCACCATACGCTAAAATCTGTTTAACGAACCGAATGAGATCGAAAATAAAAAATGTGGCTTTCCGGTTTTCATTTCTTTACTGATTATTATTTTATAAACATTTAATCGTTTTAGAGTAAATATAAAATAACATAACAATTAACGTCATTTAGTATTAATGTGCTTCTACAAATATCTTTTGATTCTTTGACTTTCAACTACTTCAGTCCTTACAAAAGCATGTATATACAATTGCTTTTTCTATACATTCATAAATGCGTATTAGTGTATTAATCTTATATTAAACATATATTGCACTAATAGAAAAACCAACACAATGATTGACAAAATTGCAGGATTCATATTTCGGCATAATAATAAGATTGCTTCATGATTATAAGGAAATAAAAGAAAAACTAAACACAATTCAGCGTCAATAGACACGGTGCATTGATTAAGCATATATTCAAATATTCATTGGGGTGATTTATTTCTACTTAAAATCTTAAAGATATAATATCAATGTTTATGTTTTCCGATTTTCCAGAAAATATACTCCTGTTGACTCAAATTTCATGAAATAATCCATCTCAAATGAAAAAGACTTGATTCTGACTCCAAAATTAATCAGTAATTTCTACTGACATCAAGATCAATCAGTCAGGCCAGTATATAAAAGATTCAATAGGGATGTAATATCTTTTGGAAAGATAGGTAACTCCAAAAGATGCAACTTTACCCTGATATAAACCGGTGGTACCGTGAGAAAAAGCACAATATAATGTATAACTTTTACGATACCCAATAAAAAAGTAAGATAAAATCGCTTAATTATTACTTAATCATGTTTAAATTAGACTCGCATTCAACTTATTATATGTTAAGGTTCAAAAATAACATAAACACATAAATTTTAAACAAATAAAATTGAAGCAGGTGAAGCATTGATAACGATTAAAACTTTTGAACGAGACTGCACAAATCAGATGACGCCCCTTGAGTATCCGTGGTTTCAGTAAGAAGTAGAAGAGTAGACTCACCGATCGCCAGAAGAAGGGTGATTCCGCCTGCCCCGCACTGCACACGGCCGCCTGTCCAGTGCACACACTTGCCGCGACTAGATGGCCCAACGACAGCACCACAGTCCAGGGGACCAGGCAGACCAGACCAAAGGGCACCAGACAGTAGGCCGACACCACCACCAGCAGTGTATCCCACAGCCCGTCGGGCAGGGCAAGGTCCACGCGCAGACGAGGGGATATGCCGGCCGCCGGGCGACCCCCCTCCAGGGGATCTGAGGTACCTGGGAGGTACCAGTGGACGGGCAGGGCTATGGCCACCAGACCTGCAGTTGCGATAGTTCAATAAACGTTGTTTAACTGTTTTTTAATAAACTTTACCTGAATATATAAAAGGTGAATTACTGTAGAGACATTAGCGGTGTAAACTTATGATACGTACTCAGTCAGGGAGTTGGCATCAACAAAAACGCTCGGCTATCACTGGTGGGATACCAAATTATAATGCTGATATCCCATATACACACCTATATATCAGAATACGTTTTACAGAATTGTTATTAAATATACATGTAGATATAATTTTGAAAATAAGAAGACAATATCCAAACCTTCCTTTTAAAATTAAAAATAATCTTTTATGGTAGGCCCTGCTTCAGAAACGAAATTGATCTTTCAATGCCTATTCTGAGTAATTGTTCCCCAAAATCTAAGATAAAAATTGTTTAGGAGGACGAGTTGATTATCATTACCTACTATTATCAATAAAGGGCCATGTAGCCAGTGTGACAGTTGGCTTAGTTCGAGTTGGGTTAGTTGGTTTATATATATTTAAGTAAGCAATAAAATAGCGATTACTTAGTATATTAATGCCCGACAAGCGTAAGATGTGAGGGAATTATAACGAGGACATCAAAATGTAAGTGTCTGCCAATAATTTTTAAAAAATAGATTAAATATCTAAGAACTGCTTTACTACAGAATTTTATACTATAATAATGTGGAGTTAAATATTCATAAATTAAATTAATCTCTCGTTTACTATATTATATAATGATTTCGATCACAACACAAATCTTTCTGAAACTGTTTGATAAAAAACGCTTTTTTAGGTAAAACAAGCATTCTACATTGTATAAACATTACAGTAAATTTTTGAATAAATAATTTATTATTTATTAACGTCAATATTTATATAAGCGTCAGTAGGGAGACTAGGGTATCTGATGAGAGCTGAATAGATCGAAACCGGTAATGCTCTGTCTCTGTCTGTACTTGCTCTGCGCTTAGTGCTTACTTATTATTAACTTTATTTAGTATGAAACAAGTTATAATACTTCAAAAAATATTCATAACATCAATTTTAATTTAAAAAATGTTGAAACTCTTCTTATGCAATTTTGGATAATTTTTAAGAACACGATATTTCGATACTTATGGCATCAACAACACGATATAAAACCTAATTTAAAGGCAGAATAAAGTTACTAGACATATATTTTGCGATAGAAAGTCTGAAAATAAAGATACATTATGCTGTTATCGTTAATAATATATTTTTTTCATTCACGAAGACTTATTTTCTAAATATTTAAAAAATTTGGAAGAAACATATAAATCGCGTAGAAAAATAAATATGTAGTTATTTTCTAGCTGAAGAAGAATTTCTAAATTACGTTGAAAACGTTAATCAGAATTAATCGAAAATTCTAATGCCGAACATATTTTAATACTGCAAAATTATCACAAAAGGCGCATATAATTTCCCATAAAATATCACATTTTATATCAAAAAGGTTAACAATATTTGACAATATTTAACAATATTTAACAATATTTGAACAATTTTAAAAACAAAAATATCAGCAATATTCCAGAGAATGCGTTACACATAAGTGTTTTGTACAAATTATCAAATTCCTTTAAAACACCTACCCGTGGCAAGGCTGAACGCCAGCCCAACAACCACCGGCCAATGGGAGGGTCGAACGAAGCGAGAGTTGGCGTAGACGAAGAGGAAAAGGTGGACGGTAACTATGGCGATAAGCGCGATATTCCGATAGGTGACAACACTATTATAGGCGAATTCCAGGGCGGCCAGGACGATGAGAACCCCGATCTGAAGTAGGATGAACCGGTTGAGCATTCGCCGGTGGAAGGAGAAACTGTACCGACGATATAGCTGCTCCAGTTCGGGATCTGCGAAGAGTAAGGGGTTGCAGCAGACACGGTTGCTATAGCAGCAGGCCGATTCCTCGCAACAGCCGGTTCCGCCATGGTGGTTGGTGTCCTCTGCGGTGTAGCCCTCATAAATCGCGTGTTGATTGGCTGGATGGTCTACCTTGAAATGGTGGCCCTGCTGTTTGCTGAGCACATGATAGCTGGCCATGGATCACTGACTACACTCACTGCACGGGTTGGTTGGTTGTTTAGTGCAAACCGATACTACGACATCATTTTGGATCAGAAACTGGCCTGCAGGTTTCAAACAAGTATACAACCTCCTAAATTAAGAGAGAGGATATATGGTTAAAGGTGAAACCAGCGTTCATAAACACATATCGCGCGTATATAGAGACATAGATAGACCTTACAAGAAGAACATACGCGGATAAACATATAAACGAGACATCGCAATAACTCCTACATATTACATTCGCCAACCTCCCTGACAGTACCCTAAACAGCAAGTATGTAATTTATGAACGCTTCCATGAAAAACTACCGGGTATTCTTTTAATTCCTTCTCACCCACCTAAAAACTACAGTGAATAGCGATGAATGCATATGTACTAGTCGCCTTGTGCTTGGATATCGACAAATCGACATATATATTTATGGTTAGTTATAGCTGGGCGCGCATCAAAGTGAACGGATTTCATAAAATTATATCACACTGTAGACACACATACATACACAATATGCACATGCCGTTACAGGGATAACCTCAAAGTAAATACTTCAGGCGTTGACTACAAGATAAAATGTTCACAGTTGACATGGAAATGTGGAACATGTATATTTAATCGAACAACTTAAATGAGTTAGGTATAAACTTAAATTAATTTCAATCTGTAACCGGTTACTGACGAAGATTATACGAAATGTCTAATTATTCCATATTTTAATTTTTTTTAATCTAGAAAGGCGATATATGCTACAAAATTTTATATCAATTATTATACATGCGGGTATTAAAATATATTTTATATATCAATTAAATAACATGCATCTAATATAAAATCAATAATTCACTAGAATAATTAAGTAAATACTCAGATTTGTTATTTTAAATTACAAATCAACGATTCCTAAAATTGCTAGATATGGTATTCTATGGTATGAGGATGTTGTGAATAAATAATCTGAATAGGCTATATATGTAATCGAATATAACTATGATACGATTAGATAATAATATAAGTTAATATTTTACTGATTTATGTTGATATGGTACAATAAAATTAATTCAAACAAATGTTCAATTATTATTTTATTATTCAAAAAAATAATCAACCAGAGTTGCACTATCTATGGTACAAGAACCTTCATAAATTAAGCCTATATACTGAATAATAATATACTAAATGTTGAGTCATACCCAATGAAAATAGAAACATTAATGATACTATTGACAAAAACAAATTTAATTAAAAATATGATTATATTTCATGTTACTAAAAAGTGCGATATATTGTCTGTCAGCACATATTATAATAAAAAATAAATACATTTATTTTTGCTAATTCTTGATCTATATTATTTTAATGATTATTGACTATTTATATTTATTAAAAAAAATTATGCAACGGATATAACCATCATACATATTGGAAGAGTAGAATATTTACATTGAATAAAATGTATGGGTTCATTTAAGTGATATCATAATATTATTACCTTCTATTAAAAAAAAGTTTTTCCTTTTTTTGATATACTTTTGTGGTAATTTCAAAATTATGTAAGTTTACATGACATTATTGTTTAATTTTGTTGAATTTCATTCAATAGATAACATGATAACTCTGTGCCACTAATTAAAAATAAACTAAATAACAAGTGAACAATTCTGTCAAATTCATAGAAAGATGTAATTGTTTTGATATTTAAATATTATTATAATGAAATCAGTGAATATATTTTCTATAAAAAAATTATTTAAATAAAATTATGAAAAAGTCACAAAATTTTGTTCCCACAAAGTGTTGTATCAGAAACCATTAATAGAACATATCAAAAACAAACAAAAATGGAATGATGTCATTGGTGTTAAATCATTCGACACATGTTCCATAAAAACTTCCATGTGGACAGTGTGTTAAAATTTCTGATAATTTGGTAGACTTTAAATTACAGTTAATTAAAAAATGTACAGCCTTTATAACATTATAATGGCTGTTTTTAAAAGTGCTTTCATTTTCCCTTTTGATCTTATAGTTATATTATCAGCTGTATGATAACTGAATAAATACGTCAAAATGTTATAATAAAATAACTCAAATATTCACAATACTATTGTTTATGACATAAGATATCATATAAAGATAAATGCATTGTATATTGGGTAAAAATAAGTAATTAAATAAACAGCTTAGACATGTAAAATACATTAAATTTTTTAATAAGTAAATGCACACAACAAAATCAAACAATGTAAAATTAATTAAATATTTAAGTAAAATGAATACTAAGCATATATATATATATATCAATCTAATTATTATTACCAAAGTACTCAATATTATATATATATATGTTATTGAATTTAAAATAAAACATTAAAATTAAATTATTTTTTTGAAACCAATTAAATTTTAAATGAAACTTGGTTTATTCAATCAAATAGAACTAATAACACAAATTAATTAATATGCATTTAGGAGTGTCAAATTCTAGAGTTCTGATATGTCAGTAGAAAAACATCAAAATAAGAATGCAACATTTTAGCATTTTTAAATTTTAATTATTTAAAAAATTATAAACATCATCACTTATTAAAATCAATATCCATATGACCATTACATGCATTAATTGTGATAACTTACAATTATAGTCAAATACTCATGTAGTCAAATTTAATTTAAGTATTAAATAATACAGAGACCATTTAGTGAATTATTGCAAAACATTTGCACATTTCAATACAAGGTTATTTTTAATTTTTTTGATGTATTTTGTATGAATTTAAAATTTACAATATACAAAAGAATATTTTAAATTGCAACAAAAACAGTATAGGGTCTATTTAAAATATAGAATTATTTCAATTTATATTTGTATATATGGACATATAAAAATATTTTAAAATTTTCTTGAGATGTATTGATTATTCATTTTTTGAATGTTTCACTATTCATTATGATTTTATAAACTGTATGCATGCCCAAAGGCAGCTTTTCAAAACGTCGTTAATTTTTTTATAAGGGGCCATATAGATTTGTTGTAAAAGATTTAAACATTTAGTTAGAATTATTATTTAATTGTAACTCAAAAGTATATGCATACTATGTATATTAAAGGTAGAAATGTATATTAATTTACATTTTAATAGTACATATATACACATAACACTTTTTTTTAATGAGGACATTTAATCATAGATAAATCAAAATTAGACTGTGAATATTCATTAATGATAAAAAAATTGATATAGGCAAAAAAGGAGCACACACATAAAAAGGTCATTCATTTGAATAGTATAAACCTCCCTGGCTATGGGCCTGGTATGTACTATTATAAAATAATCTGTGTTCCCCACATTTTGCTGGTCATATTGGAATAAAAAATGACAAAAATTTAAATAATATCTATATCATCGGTCATTTTTACAATCAGGCAGCACAACATTTTTTGTTTTGGTTCCAGTAGTATATATGTATGCAAGAAAGTTAATCTATTATGAAAACATTATAAAGCTTTAAATAGCAGTATATATAACTCTTTAGATAATCTTTAGATAATTGCTACAATTTTTTTAAAAATGAATTATATTATATAATTTTATATATTTATAATTATTGTTGTAATATACATACTACTGATGTCAATATATTAACATTTTAAAATAGTGAGTTTTGTTCATTATATTAAAAAATAATTCTAAAAAAGTATATAACTATTTCAAAGACTTATAAGAAGAAAAATGTAAAATATCTCAATTAGAATATTTATCAAATGCAGGTAGGTATTAATTTAATAGTTATAAATGTATTATTTGTTGTACTGATATATTAAGTTTTTAGAGTATGTTACAAAAATGATAAGAAGATAAGGTATTATATATATATAGTTATATATATATATATCTATATACATTTTATCAATTGATTTGAAAAGGCTAAAAAACTTTCTAATGGAGTTACTTAAACAATGTTTTATATATAGTTACTTGACTAAGAGATAAATGTAACAAAACTAAATATTTTACAAAACTCATGTACTTTATTAATTTTTTTATAGTGCTCAGTTTTAATTATCTATAGCAGAATAGATAGAGGAATAATGACAGTAAAGATAATTTTTACCTTAACAAAGTGGTCAAAAAGCACTTAATAAGGTGATGACAGGAAGAAAATGTCAAATTTTGTAAATTATTTGAATTTTTAAACAACTACAAATATATTTTTAGTTTTGATCTAAAATACATAACACATTACAGCAAGCCAATCTAATGAAAAAAATGTAATTATACATATTGAAAATATAATATTAATTACTAAATTAGCTAATCACTCTAATCATAGTTAGTATCTGAGTGGATTGGTCATATATATGGATTCAATATTGAATGTAGAAGATACTTTTTCAATTTTTTAAAATATTTCTTCTAAGGATTCCTATTCTTTTATATATCACTGTGTTCATAGTTAAAAGTTAGTCATATAATACTTGATATAATAGATTAGACATTAACCAAATTCAATAATATGATTATGCATACAAAAACAATAATCCTGCACTGTAAGTTTACTATGGTGGCTGACAAGGTTTTTTTTATTAAATAGTGTGTTTAGTGATAAATGCATGTGTAAGCTTTGT
Organism: Coelogynopora nodosa; assembly: GCA_034780555.1. Lineage (NCBI taxonomy): Eukaryota > Metazoa > Platyhelminthes > Proseriata > Coelogynoporidae > Coelogynopora > Coelogynopora nodosa. Next base: position 24,314 of record JAUZND010007032.1, read on the forward strand.
ACATATGTATATACATTTCATACCAGTACATATTATTCCCCTGATGAATGTTCTTAATATTATTATTTTTGGACTCTGAGGAGATATCTGAAGTAACAAATTGTCATTGTTTAGTCAGTGATTTTATTTGTATAAAGTAAAAAATAGTAAAAATAATTTTTATTAAAATCAATTTCCCTTATGAAATATTACTTTAATTTTTGCATTTCTGAATTTTATATACATAACTGAATAAGAAAATAAAAGCAGTTAGTCCAGTGATTTTCATTAACAAAAAAGTTGCTTATGATGTGCTGTGAGCCCTGATAAGGTAAATTATCATAGAATAATTTTAAATAAAATTTGGGATATTTAATTAATATTGCTAATTCATTTTACAATTAATTATACATACCAAGATATATTATTTTATATATTATTAATAATGTAATATGTATATTATTGAGGTTGTTTTATTTATACATAAATTTAATTTATAAAAATTAAAAAATTGATAAGTATAATAATAAGATATTATTTTATTTAAAATAATCCAATGCCAATCATTTGTTTTTAAATTTATTTTATGTAGTTGTTATACTTCTGACAGCTGACTAAATAACTACAATTATATAGCCTAATTATTGCAAACAGAATTACTTAATGGAAATACATATAGGATACTTACACATTAATACATATTATACAAATTTTATATTTCCAAGTATTATAAAAGTTGCTAAAATTATAAAATGTTATATATTTTTATGGCTGCTAGAAGTATAACTAAGTTTTTTTTATTACCTATTTGTCATTTACTATACCTATATATTTTGAATTTTATGCCACTTAATTATAATTAATTAATATATATTAATTAATTATATATAAATATAATTTTCTTGTTTTTCAGATATGGTCCATCCTAATAATCTAAGAATCTACATGGAGCATTGTCCATCCCATAACCTATCCCATATTCTCTCAATGCAGTTTTAATAAATATAGAAAACATCCTCATTAATCACTAACTCCAATTCCACTCTATTTTAATCTAACTAACTCTAAGCTAATGAACTCTGCACTGATTTCACTCTGTTGAATCATAACTCTAATTTCATTCTATTCTACTTTAATTAACTCTGATTCCACTCTATTAACTCTGGAATTAATTAGAGCAGAATATAATTTAATACTTAGTACTTAATTTTGTTTTCTACATATAATTTAAAATATAATATTATTTAATAAAATAAATATGGATAAAAATTATTTATGTTATCTATTGTAGTGACTGTCCAAGTTCACTCTATTTTATTTTGTTTCTATATTGCAAACTTATTTGTTATATTCAATATGTGACCATAATATAAGATCACATAATGCATAAGATTTATAATGCATACAAAAATGAGAACAAATTAATTTAACAACAAAAAGAAGCTAGCTTGCCTAGACTATATTATTATTTAATGCATGGACATGCACACTATAGAGTGTGTAGGGCATGTACTCCCCTCTTATTTATAGGTAGATACCAGCTGTATATTTGTTTTGCATACATATGATTGATTAATTATTTATTTATAACTAAAAATGTGTTCTACAGAAATTACACTACTTAGTTACAAATATAAGGAACATGACAAAATATCACCACAAAATAATGTCATCATGATAAAATGTAATCCAATTTATTGGTTATAATAAATAAAAAGGATCCTGTAATTTATCTGTCTAGAGGGATAAATTATTTTTAATAATTTATCCATTTAATAATTATATTGATATGATTATGAATAAATAAATGTTTGTAAATAAAATAATTTTATTTATAGTTTAGAAGCAACCTAGTTATTTATTATTTTTTAAAATTATACAAACATTTGGACACATCAATAGACAAAAATTAAAATAATTCATTTCTCTTGACAGATAAATAAGTTATACTTATAAGATGGTTACAGGTTATATACGTCAAAACGTCACCATGACAGAACATCACTAAATTCATAACAATTTTATTTTTATTTTAATACAAATGTTTGTTTATAATATACAAACATATATCAAAATAATTATTAAATGGACAAATAAATAGTTACCCTAGACAGATGAAATCAGAATCATTTTTATTCATTATTGAATATTTTTTCATGGTGACATTATGTTGTGGTGATGTTTTGACATGACACCTATATACAGGATACATTTATATTTATTATTACACAATTCCCAATATTTGTTACATTTTGTCATGCCATGGAGATGTTAAGTCATGCCATGTTGCTGTTTTGTTGTGGTAATGTTTTGTCATGTAATCAAAACATAATTCCTACGGGAATTAAAATTCCATCAGTTTTATACAAGCCATAAGGACAATGACAATGTCAAATGTCAATGACTGCAACAACATTATTGGCATTGAATTCTCATCTATTATCTACAAACCACAATTATTTAACCAGAGTGATTTATATAGTGGATGACAGATAAGGTTAATAAACAAAAACTGTTTCATATATCAAAAAGTACAGTCATTCTCATTCTCATATTATAATTTCCAATTATTTATGTTTATAAATAATTGATTATGTAATAAAAAATTTCATATTTAATATAAAAACTTTTAAATATAAAACGTTATATAAAAACCATAACTTACTTTATAAAGGATAGAACTATTATGTAATAGTTAAATAAAATAATAGTAATATGGTTTACAAAGTCTATCTACAGTACAATGACTTTTTAAATTTATCGCAATAAATGAATGTAATCAATTCCAAAATTAATGGCGTATTATAACAAATTGTCTAAAATTATAAAGAATTGAATAATTTAGAAGAATCGCAAGAATTAAAACTCATAATAATAAACAAATTATTCAATTAAACATGCTTTTTGAAAATCTATTTTAATTGTTCAAGAAAAACATTTTAATAATAAAATAATCACCTTTTATTTAGTCTATTTAAAGTTTGTTAAACATATTTCTAAACCTGAGTCTGTATTCTCATATTTGAGAACTTCACGTTTTTAGCTTTCAACTGATGTGAAATGCTATTAAAAGAGTTTCATTATAATAGGATATGTTTAAAATATCATTAGTATCATTGATACATGCGTATCATTGGAATTCCATTAGATAAATATCAACTAATATAAATTGATGATTCACCTGTAGTAATTTTCTAAATATTTTGTTGTACTGTTATTCCAGTCCCGAAAAAAACTAAATTGACGTTGTTTCATACCCGACCGATTTGCCTTCTCTCCTATAATTATCTGTCCAAAGTATTTAAAAATATATAGCCGATACCAGTGTGGCTTCAAAATTATTTTCAGTACAACATATCAAATAATTAAGACGCTTAACACAAAACACTTAACACTTGATTATCAATAAAGCGCAACAAATAAAAATACCCTCACTTCACAGTTTAATTAGCAACCGATTTCCCATAACGATCCTACATTTTCTCAACGTCGCAACATCATTCTTTTTCATCCTTAACTACAAAATATTTATAATCGCACAATAAGCCTAGGTTGTTTTTTTCTACCGTCCAATCAAAGTTATCTACTTTTATTAACAATTTGTATTAAATTATTTTTCTATAATTATATATCGTCAAATATAATTTTAAGCAAACATTTCTAATAATTTTTTATCCTATTATATTCGTGTTACCCACACACTTTATTAAATATATGATTTATTTTTCTAGTTAGCTGTTGTTGAAGATTCTTTATCGTGTAGATCATTGGAGCCATTCATGGACTGGAATTTGGTACCAAGCCGACCATTATAATGATATGACCAACGTAAATAAGTTTGTAAGAGACAATCTGTGTAGAGTAGTTTCTTTGCACTGGCCCATAGGTTCAGGAATTGTTAGCTAATTTTGAATTCTTGGACTTACAATTGTAGAATAGAACTTGGGATAGAACCAAGCTTCCCAACCGTAACTCATGACAGAGATGCAGTTACTGTGAATGATAAAGATTTAATGATGATGATAACCAATCACTTTTTTGTTTTATTCTTACATGGAATTTATAGTTATCATACCAATGGCTAATGAGGTAAATATTGTGTAGTGGAAAGCTTATGTATTTTAATATATTCTAAAGGTTTTCGTGATTCACTAGGTCGAATTCAATGTTTATGTTCAAATCGAATAATTAAATGGCGCGGGTACATGCTTTCTATTCTTAATCAACATGGTATTACATACTTTAACACGAGTTATTTTCGCATATATGTCTTAAGCCAAGTTAAAATCCATTTATTTATGATTTAAATTTTTGATTCAATTTTCTGAAGAAAAGAAGAAAGATAGGAACAAATTTTAGCATGCGAGACCATTAAAGAATTATATTGTTTTTACACATCTGGTTTGATCACGTAATCGGATCTGGAGTTCTTGGAACAGTTTTTTCTTCACATGTACAATTTTTAAATGTTAACAATAATTTTGTTGAGGAATATGACACCTGTTTTGCATCTGAATATCAGAAGTTTGACGGGTGTCATCAGGGCCTTCTTTTTTGCCATTTATTAAATATTTAAGTGCCTCTCAAGCTTCGTCAAGCAGTTGTTCAGGTCTTTGGTTGAAAGGATTGACCAAAGAATATTCTATATTATATTCTCTATATTCTTTCGGATTGACAGAGCACAAGTGTGGAAATTATTTAATTTTTTTGACATATGTATATGTCTTCGCGGTATTCTTTCCAGCGGGTTAGGTTTTCTTTGCTTCGTAGTTTAAAAAAATGCTCCAATTCTAAATTTTTATTACTATATATTTTACAAAGTTGCTGCTCATTTTATAGCCGAACCATTATGATTTGTTCAAACTACCTATCTTAACTTGTCTCTTTCCCTGCCTGTGGAAAATTAGCACTTTCACTATTCCTATAAAGAATTAAAGCGCCTTTCAAGGCTTTTGAGCTGTACAATAATTCCTACTGACCTAATATATTCATTTTGGATCTATTTCAGCTGCTTCTACATCTATTTCGTATGGTATCTATCGGATTCTAAAAAAAATAAATCAAATGGAATGCAAATAGTCATTATCAGTGACAACATAAACAATCAAATTGATCATAAACTTTTTAATATCATCGACTTATATTCGACGATAAGGAACCTTATTTGGCAGTTATTACGGTTAGATAACTCATGCAATCGTAACAAATTCCCACTCTTATCGTTCTACCATATCTGTGAAGTTAATGACATTGACATCGCTGAACATACTGACCATAAAATTCGTTCAATCATGATCCCAATTTCTCATAGAACAAAGAATCCCAAATAACCTCCTTAGGAATGGCTTTGTCCCAAAACTTTGTTTAAACGATACTACTCATTTCAATAAAAGAACCATCGTTTTTTAATATTATAGCATTGTTGCATCTATGTAAAATATACAATGTACACTTAGTTTATTTATTAAATAATGATTTTCCTGATATTCTTATAACTTTTTAATGTTTAAAAAATTTTAACTTTTAATTTATAACTCTGGACTGGTCAGAGTTTGGACCAGATCTAGCTCTCACCAAGGGAGGGGGCCAATTGTACAGAGAGGCGCCATTTGTTTACTTTTGTTATATATACATAATTTATTTTTTTACAAAGTTACAAAATACAGCTTATATAACCCCATATCGAAAAAATACTAAAAATTTTCAGTTTGATTAAAAGTCTAGATCTCATGGTATAATGAGCTTATGTCTTGTGTTACAGAAAAAAAAGAATAAACTCTTCATATAAAAAAAATTATATTAGATACTGCATAGGTCATAGAGAATAAGGTCAACAAAATAGGAACCTGATTTTAAAAATTTACAATTACAATATATATATAGCAAGTATGTATAGCATTAAAAAGAACAGTTTCTCTTGTATGGTCTAGACACATTCATATAATAAGTACGTAAAGTTATAACTTAACATTTGATCTGATCACTCTAAAAGGAAATTTAAAAGCTTAATTCTCCTATAGCAGTTTAAAAAATGTTAAAGACTCCGGCATAACAGACTGCATGACCATAATGAATATTCATTACTGCTAATGATGAAAGACGGGGATAAGTCATGAAAGAACGGAACCAACTGCGCAGATTTCGCGGTGTCGAAAAACTTCGTTCACATGTACAGCAATTGTTACACCGGATCTTAAGCAGATTAAATAAATTTATAAATTGTTGCTCATCACAGTGAGAAAGTGCTGCACCAAGTGGGACTCACTATACCTACAATTGTTCCGAAATTGCAAAGAGCCTTCATTTCTTAGCTTGAGATTCCCAAACAGTAGTATAATGATGCATTCTGTGACAAAACAAGCCTCTTTGTGGTAGTCAGTTAAATTGTTTTGGCTTAATTGTTTTTCAAGCATCTTTTTGTAATTTTGGCAGCCAACATTGACAAATATGGAAAAATGACTTTTATCTGGTAATCCCTTCTTGGAAGTTTCAGATGGTACTACGTATAGCGCTTTAATAGTATACTTACAGTAATATCAAATTAAAATATATGTTCATATTTCTTCACATTCTTTCGTGATCCTTCATGTCTCTTACACGTGCCATTCCTC
>JAUZND010007033.1:0-10518 GCA_034780555.1 Coelogynopora nodosa
TATTCGAAATTATTTCTTTTATATTTTTTAGTTAGATAAAAGTATTTTAGCCACTGAGTAAAAAAATCAGGGTTATATGTGTTATGTTATAGTTCAATCAAAAACTTAATTTATTTGAAAAAAAAATTAGGCATACCCCCTCCACATACGAAGGGTTAATAGGCTTCAACTTATTGTTCTGTAAATATTGGTACCAACATAGGCCCTTTGTATTTATGACGTATTGTTGTTTTTATTGTATTATTGTTTTCTGTTTAAAATTAAAATATTGAAAAAGGTTAATACAATTTACAATATTGATGTAAAGTATCTGTAGCAAACTCATTTTTTTACATAAGTTCAATATGGCAAATTTTTGGCCAGGTGCATTTGGTTTTTATTTATTTGGTACATACTACTTAGGGGCCGTTTATATAGTACGTAGGCATAATATCTAGAAAATTGATCCCCCCTTCCTCCTGTACGCTGTAAGAACATTTATAAAAAAATTTACTAATTAATTTTTTAATCTAGTTTTACAACATTATCAAAAATTATTTAAAGGTTTAGAGTTCCCCTTTAAATCTGACATACATAGTTAAATCACACACACACACAATTCTCACACATGTTGGATGTGTCAATTAGTCAATTTAAATGTTAATGGTATTAAAAGAATTACATTTCCTCGAATGTCCACAAGGTCCTCGGTCACGTCGTCTTCATCTAGATCAATGAAATGAAGGTCAGCTGCTGTTTCATGAGCAGGAGCGCGGTGACCATTCTGTTCAGCGCTCGACCAATACCAAATAAGCAAATCCCAGCATCTAACTTGTTTACCATCGATGGGCAGTACCCATCAAAAGGCAGATCAGCCTCTTTCAAAATAATGTGTTTCAGAAGTGGAGAAAATTCTACCCTTATGTTTGTAAAAACATTCGTAGTTTCAACACGCTCCATGCCCGAGCTACCAAACAACACCATTGGTCAGCTGGTTAGCCCCCTGTATGTTTTACAGCATACACCCCCCCACCCTCGGTGCGTACGAAGTATATAAACGGCCCCTTACAGAGCTTCACTGGTGACACTAAATTCTGCTTTCCACTAAAAAATACAAAAATATCATATAAATTATATTATTATAATTAATATTAAGAACTTAGTCTCACTCTCATTGCAAATGTTAGGAGATTACCATTTTCCACAAAATAAATTAATTTTAATATATACTATTTAACAAATGATTTTAATATAAGTATATTATTATTAACCACATTCTCTATACTCAAACATTGTAAGGTTGATCCATATTATCATATAACGATTGAGGTGTGCGGTTGGTTCAGGCATTTCTTATATCTGCATTATAAAGGTGGGTGGCTTGGCAAACATGTTATTTATATAATAACGCAAGTTAATTTTTTATATCCTATAAAATATTATATATATAGAGTGTACCTGCGTACACTAAGGCGCAGCGCATTTAATAATCGTGTTTTACTCATGTTCACAGGATTTTTTAAATTAAATATGTTAGTTTACAGCTATTATTAACAATATTGTAATTCGAAGATAGAAATAAACCCTACGTTTCTGTTAATGCGGAAATATTTATTTTAATTTATAAATAAAGTAGTCGTAGAGTATATTTAAGGGTTTGTCAGGACTCAAAGCGATATATAAGTAACGGGGTGGGTGGGCTGGTAAGAAACGGCTAAATATCGCGTTATATAATATGATAGGGATCACCCCGTATACTGTATAATTATACTAACTAAACCCCCCTCTAGATGAATGACCAGGACCGCACCTCAATCCATGAGGCAATGGAGCAGCAGAGCATCTCGGTGAGCAAGGCGGGCATCGTGACCAGCCTCCAGGCGCGCTGCACTGTGCTCGCGGCAGCCAATCCAATCGGAGGACGCTACGACGCCAGCATGACCTTCTCCGACAACGTGGATCTCACCGAACCCATTCTCAGCCGATTCGATATCCTCTGTGTTGTCCGGGATACCGTTGACTCCGTCCAGGTGAGTTGAGTGTGTGGTACATGGAGTTATGCTGTTGTGGTGACTGTATGTTGTAGTAATACAATTTATTATAATATAGACGTTGTATAATAATAGGAAAACATTGTATAATTTAATAACTTAGGACCAATCTGCATCCATATATCACTAACAACACTTAAAGGGTATTTGCCCTGTTGAAGCACATTAATCATATTGGCCTTTCCTATGTTGTAGCATTGAGCCACAATGTTACAACAAGTGAAGGCATTTGCTGATAGAATACCTGGAATACTTAGCTTGTTCTTAATTGCTGTTGTCCTTATGTCAACAGTCATTTTACCCTGCCTGGGGACTGTATGTAGATTGCCATGTTAAGCTTCTTTTGTTGGTAATAATGGTAATAATAAAGATTTAATATACATTGATGATTAATATTTTGTGATAGTTTCACATTACAATAGCTTAATTTATTTTGTAATATAAATAGAGTACGTAATTACCTACCTTTATAATAATATAATGCAACAGTCTTATTTTATTAGATCTTTCTAGTATTTAGATTATTAATTTGTGTATTAATTATATTATTATATTAAGGAAAACATCACAGATAAAAAACAGCATATTAAATTATTTGGTATTATGAAACTTTAAGGAATTTGTTTACGAAAGCTCAATTGAAAATAATAGTTGTAAAGAAATCTAAACATTGACAATAGATATTATAATAACAACTATATACTGGATTATTTTGTACAATTAGTTTTCACTTTAACAGATATAAAAGTAATTATTGCTTTCTTCTAATATTGATTACTTCTAATATTGTAAAATATAAGTACTATTATTATAAATTGCTGTATCACAATCGATAGATTTTATAATTATTGTAAAGTAGTTGCAAATGAATTGAATATATAATAATAATATCCGTTGAATATGAAGGGAAATATGAAGTATGTTTTAATTTGACCTCCACCTTCTCCTCTAGGTAGTTCTAGGATATACATACGCTTGATAGTATTCAAATCAATAATGTGTATTTTAGTCGTTCGCCCATGACATAGACAGTAAAATTTAGTCGACTGATTTTTTGTTTGTTCTTAACCGAATTGAACGTATCGAAAGCAAGGGTAAACAAAATCGTTATACAACTTTTACATTAGGATATTTGATACCTGTTTGATATTTGTTTAACATAATACTGTAAAATTATACATTTGAGAGCGAAGTAGTCGTTGAGGTTTAACAAAAATAACATACCGAACTTTATGCCTCGTCATATAATGATTTTTTAGAGGTAAGTTAACTATTGTGATAAGTAGTTCAGTAGCTATGATGTTATTGTTATGACAAAATTTATATTAATACACCAGTGGTAGTAAAAAGCTATATTTTGTCTTGTTTTTTCTAAGTTTAGTACAACTTTCTATAAATAAATTACATTAATTAAGAGTATAATATACAGAATTCATGTATTGTTAGAATATAAAGTTGATTATAATATTGATTGATTAATAGCCTATTGTTGAATATTTAGTAGTAATTTTTTGATGATTTCGAATAAGTAATAATAATAAGTAAAGGGATATTAAATTAGTTTGTATCCTCCCATATTTTAATAGACAGTTTGCACATTTTTATCAGATATGTAATTCGTTGATTTGTAATTTCACTGATACTTTTTTTAATGTTTTCAACAACACATACCGCTAAATAAAATTAACATATTATTATCACATTTTACATCCATTGTTTTGAGTGAATGTTGTATATATATTACAATCTTTTGCGATTCTTTAACAAACATATAAATATTTCTTAATTGAATAATTGAATAATTTAAAATTATATATATTATATATATAGGGTTATCACACGACTTGAAAAGTCTTGAATTTTTGAACCTGTATGTTGTTGGACATTTTAACCTAAGTACAAACTATATATTTTTTCAAACAGCTTTCTTTTTAGAATATCATCTCCTTTCTACTTTAGTTTGGACTCTGAAGAAAATTGTCATAGTATAGTTAAAACATCATACTTTGGCATGTTTTTTTCTGTTTTGAACTCATTGATCTTGAAGAATCCAGTTCATTCCGGCATTTCAATTAGTTAAATAACTATGGTCTCATGATATGTTTTATGTACACTACATAACCCATTTCATTCTGGCATTTCACTTTCTGTAGTGTAACTAAACTGTTAATGGTAGCTTCATGTACACAAATTCGCATACAATTTATAATAAATACATTTTTGTATAGTTGTCAGTGGTTTTTTCTATAAGACAAGTAAACAATGATTTATAGTTTGGTGTCACATATTGGCCCATTGGTAAATAAATAAATAATTATACAATATTTGTCCATCTTCTAAACGCTATGTTCTAAAAACAAGAAATATGTGTTAGTTACTGCTTCTACTTTTGAACCATTGTCTATAGATATTGTTATGTAAATATTTAGCTATAATTCTGCACTAATTTGTTAAAAAATAATATTAAAACTATCTGGAAATGGTCTTTGAAAGTCTTAAAAATTTAACAAAATTGGTCGAAAAGTCTTGAATTTGTTTTGCGTATAAGTGTGAGAACCCTATATATATATATAAATAAATATAATTTTTCATTGTAATGAAAGAATAATAGTTTATTTTAAAACTGCAATATCTAATGTTAACAACTATTAGTCCCTAAGTAATAGCTTAAATATATATTTAAATTAAATTAATCACATTGTAGTATGCCATTAGTATATTGGAGTGGCTAAGTCCCTGCTCTCTACCTTTACTTGTATACCAGGACGAGATGCTAGCACGCTTCGTGGTTGGCAGTCACATGCGTCATCACCCTAATCTCTCAACAGAGGAGAGGACCACCCTGGTTCAGGAGTTGGACAGAATCGGAGCCAATATGGCTTCCAGCAGTGGCCAGGGAGACCTTGAACCGATACCCCAGGTGAACTTTCACTGCTTCCATTGTTTTGCAGCAAATTTTGTAAATGTTTGCTGTAAATTGTGACAAATGTCAATAAATATATATATGTAGAAAATAATGTTCGAAAAACGTTAAAAATGGCATTTTGAAAATTGTATTTTTGGAAAACTATTATAAATGTACATTCGTGAGTTTGTGTAATTTGTTTTGATGTTTTCACTATGGATTTATTGTATTCTATTGATATTACATACTATAGTACTAATGATATTTTATAAGTAGTTCAATTTTTTGTTATAATACTATATTTGGACTTATTTCTTTAAAAGTTGATTACCCGTTCTCAACCTTTTTTTGCCTCCCTAATATTCTCAGGATGTTCTCAGGAAGTATATAATCTATGCCAAAGACAAAGTTCACCCCAAACTTAACCAGATGGACCAGGATAAAGTTGCCAAGGCCTATGCCGACCTCAGACGAGAGTCTATGGTATGATTTTGCTCACGTCGTTTTGATAATTTATTATGTTTTAATGAAATATTGGTTTGAGAAACGTTTTATTACATGACATAGACTGCACCAACATTTCAAAGCTGTATTAAAGCAATACTATTTTTATTATTATTTAAAGATTTAACGTTTAGTACAGCTGTTGTAATAACTTAATAAAATTCGGATAACCATACTTAGATGGTCGTAACTCGAAGCTGTCTTAGTCATAATTAGAAAAACTGCTTTTCACACCTTATATATGCTATACAGAACAGCCAACCGATGCCATAATGAAATGTTCTTATATTCAATATATTTTTAACCGAGAAATTGCTTAGCCCTTCGTACGTGGACATACTTTTTAGGGTTAACTACGTGGAGGGGAGGTATTTTACACCCTCCTGGAAAACCAAACTTTCTATCAGCTGATTAAGCTGAAATATGGTATACGGATACCTCCTAAAGACTTGTCGAACGATTTTTATTATTAATCGATTGGTATCATTTTTATAGCCTAATTACGTCATAAACTCCAGTTAGTAAAACTATAGGAAAATAACCATATATGCTATACAATATATTGACCAATATAAGCTATAACTTTTGTTCAATGCAACCAATTGACTTGATTCTTTTTGCATCATTCCAGATCACAATAACTATATTTGTTGATATCTTTTTATAATTCTACTACTTATATAAATAGGCCATAAGTAGTATAAACGCTATTTGAGTATTATTTTAAATTGCTTGTTATTTTAATAAATAATTTTATTATTCAAATTAAATAGATATATTTTACGATAAACCTATTTTTTTCTATTAATGTGACAAATGTTAGCTCCCAGTATCATCGGCAAGTATGAAAACCAGGGGGTTTAAATTAGATCAATAATAACACAATTTTTTCTGGTATGTAAAAATATTCGAAAATAATTTTTTTGTAATTTTTAGTTAGGAAAAGTATTTTAGCCACTGAGTAAAAAATCAGGGTCATGCATTATATAGTTCAATTGAAAACTTATTTATTTGATTTTTTTTGCCATGTTCCTCCCTCCACTTACGAAGGGTTAATATTAAGTAATTTACACTGTTACTCACTAAAAATCCGAATTAAATTAGGTTTCTCACTCAATGTCGATTAATAAACAGATTGTATTTTTGCCTTTCATTTAAAAAGACTGAATTAGTTAATAATACCATACTACTCACCACTGGTTAATCTTAAGTTATTAGTTTAATTCTACATTGATGTTTTCTTAGAAATGGATCAGTATGTAGTATAAAAGTTTCCAGTCAGGTTATGTTTAAAAGTCTGAATTAAATTTAGATTGAGCGAACTTTATTGTTTTATTTTTTATATTAGAAATGATGTCATCAATTTTTCTTGTATTTCTTCCTATCGATATAGCTATATGGTTAGAATTGTCAGTATAGTTATACTTATATTGGCAATATTCTAGATATGTAATACATAGTTTAGAGGAAATTGTTATCGATTACAATATTTAAATAATTACATTCAGACTAGCGCAATGTAAGTTTATTTCTAAACGCAAATTTTGCATTTTAGTTTCCTCTTATATAGTACATTTATCGTATAGTTTAATGATGATTTAGTTTTGACCTAGTCATACCGTACCATCTTTTGAGCCTCACCTAGAATGTCTTTCTTTATGGCCCACTATTATGGCCTAATTTTAGGCGACAGGCAGTATTCCTATCACCGTGCGTCACATTGAATCGGTGATTCGAATGTCGGAAGCACACGCTCGGATGCATCTTCGTGAATACGTCAACGACGATGACGTCAATATGGCATTGAGAGTCATGCTTGAGTCATTCATTGCCACGCAAAAGTTCAGTGTTATGAACTCAATGCGAAAGGTCAGTTGTAGTCTTGTCCTGATTTAATACGTTTTATAGATTCATTTTTATTTTGTTTATTTGGTGCCTATCTGCATTGGATGCCTAATGTTATATCATTATTTTTATACTATTCATTTAGTGGTCAGTTTTTTACAGTGCCTAACAATGTTCTTTTCTATAGGCTAATCGAAACAGCAAATAATCATAAGTACATAAATGTATATTATTTACATTGTTCAAATTTATAAAACGAAATGTTTAAAATGATATAATGATGATAGCTCCATTGAAACAAAAGTCTATTTCCTATATTATTTTTCAATTAAAGTCTATGAAACAATTGTAATTTCAACCTACTAAAAATAGATTTTCGTAAAATCGTAACAAGTTTTGCATATATTTTACCTGTTCCGATGAGCCGAAGTAGACTTAATTTACATAACAATTTGTAATTCGTGAATAGCATTCCTATATTAATTTTTAGGGTAACCAATGACAATGTTCTACGTATTTTCTTCCTTTTAAACTACATACATAAACTTATTGTTATTATGTAATGTATTGTAGTATAATAAATATCTATATGTGTATATAGATTGTCTACTATACATTTAATTAGACTTTTTTGATTATGTATATCGCTAGGCCTATTACTATAGCAGCTTTAAATCATTACCATTTTTTATCCTGCAAAAAATATTGTTTCCAGCTGCTTGCCATAGCCAATAAAAAAGTCGAAAATTATCGGAGTGACTACCAAATAGAAACACAGTCTATAAAATATCAAGTTGGTTTAAGTGAAATATCAATCAGGACCGAACTCCCAGAAAAGTCAGGCAAAAAAGCACGTTACCATGAAACCTCAAATATTATTCAAATATGTTTAAAATTCTTACATAGTCTTATGGAAATGGTGTCTGTCAACTGCAGTTTCGCTAAAATTCACACCGAGTAACAGCTACCAGCACTCCACCTTTCTACACCTTCCTGCTCAGAACTTCTCCCGGTTCCTGACCTTCCGACGAGACAACCAGGAGCTGCTCATGTTCCTCCTCAAACAGTTGGTGACCGAGCAGGTCTCTTATCAGCGCTCGCGGTTCGGCGGCGGTGCCACTATCGAGAGGGTCGAGATACCCGAGAAGGACTTGACAGACAAGGCGCGTCAGATCAATATACACTCGATTCGTGGTTTCCTGGAGAGCGAGATGTTTTCCGCCCACCATTTCACGTATGACGCCGGGCTCAAGATCCTTGTGCATACCCTCTGGTAGGACGATTGGTTTTTTTCTCATCGCCTATTTAATTTATTGTTTATCAGGGACGTAGCAATAACGGTATCCCGTAGGATACCAAATTTGGCCTGCTTCCCACTAGATACCAACTTTGAACTGCCAATGGCAATACCCGTGTCGGTATATCCAAATGTATATGTAATGTTTATATACCCATATTTCTAAAGGGTTTATCTATAAAATAAATAATTTATTCATTCCTAGCATAATATTATGTTTGTTATTCTAAATGCAGATATAAATTTTCCACTTTTACGACCCTTCTGGTATTCAGAGATCAATTAAATTTTTCAAATACTATATTATAATGATTATATTTGATTTCGAAAATCATTTGGTTGATGTCTATGCGCAGGCTCTGTATGTAATAATTATTTCAACATGTATATTTATTATTACCTGATCGCTAAATTGTTATAAAATTAATGCCTACCAGTCCTTAGATCGTGTATTTCGGTTAGTCATGTTTGGACATATTTGATTTCATCAATTCATTTTTTGTTATTAAAAGATATTTACCAGTCCGTGTTGTCAAATACTTTTGTGGCTATATCAAAATAAAATGCAGTTATTATAATTACATTATCCTTATTATAATTCATTTAAAAAGAATTTAGTGACGTCATCCGTTACTGTGTTATTTATATTTTTTGTTACATTTTTAGTACTTATGAAACACCATAGCAACAAACATGTTAACTCTGCCGTAAAAGCAGCCTAATGTCCAGGATTTTGAACATGGAAGTGTACATTTTTAGCATATTTCATAATGCGAGATTAAAAAATATCAAAACAAATTACGCTGTGCTGTGGCAATTATTATAAAGTGATAATTTATTTTTTGTTTGTGAAATTCATGTTCATTTTTCAGTCTCTATCCATCACTATATCTTCCTGATTTGTTGAAATAATATGATGTAATATAAATTACTATGAATATGATTCTAGTGCAAATATTATCAATGCAAATGTATATAAATTTTTTTGGGATAATATATTTTTTTCAATTGTTAAAAACATACATTACATTACATGCAATAAAAAATTAATTTTTATTCTAATGATCAAATTTATCATTTGTGACTGACTAGGTTTAATATTTAATTGTAATGTTTAACACAGTGCAATTCAACTTTCTATATTTATTTAGTTATTATAAAACCAAACCTACAATTATTCTTGTGGCCTTTTTATTCTTATTAATGTGTGCTCCTTTTAGCTGATGCCTATGTGATGAATGCGGTGGGTTCTACGCAGTGCAATTCTGGTGAATTATTACATATTGCACTGCATAGTGTTCACTGCATCATTACCACCGTCCATCATCCTATTGTTCATGATAATATGTAATCGTTAACATGTTCTAACACTATTTCACTATTTTGTTTTCTTTTTTGTTTCAGAGATATGATTATTATTACAAGAGATTTTATTTTTTAAGTCAAAAACGTTTACTGCATTTATCTGATTTGACTTCTGTTTATTGTCATTTTACTGACTACTATACTTTTTTGTACTTTGAAATATATAAATTATGGATTTGATTACTATGAACATGTTGTTTATTTTAAATTAAATACAATATGAATTATGTTTTTCTTGCACTTTTGTCTGATAAGTGTTATACATATTAGATTGGGTTTTAGTAAGTTAGAATAACATATTATATGTTTGTAAAATTCTAGCAAATACATAATTATTGTAATATAATTTTGTATCAACATTTTATTAATTAAGTTATCATAAATAATATTATTAAATGATATATTAAATAAAGTTGTAAAAAATTGCAGTGCTATGCGTGAATTACAATTGCGTACTCAGTTTGCCTGAAAGAAATTAAGATTTAAAAAACTTTATATAATAATAATATTTATTTAACGACAATTCAAGTAATATCAAAGTCGGTCAAGGGCCCTGATTCTGGAGCAGTGAG
>JAUZND010007034.1:0-10518 GCA_034780555.1 Coelogynopora nodosa
ATTGATTTATGAAGGCGAGTGGGCTGTGAAAAATTTGATAACTTATTAAAATGGCCCCCTTGAAGCTGTGCCCCCCCTAGCGAAATTACGTTCCTACGGGCCTGCAGAGTGACAGACACTATAAACGTATACTTTCCTATATTTAGATAGTATGTAACACTGCTATTCCATGCCGTTTTAGTGGCTCGGCTGCTCGCCTCGCCATACCACAGCGGTTAATGTTTCCCCTTTTATTAAGTGCCGCGCATGCCCCTGACAAAATCCTGCATACGGGCCTGATTTATAAGAAGGAAATGTCAGTAATAAATTCAAAATGTTTAAATAATCATTTTTTAAATTATAATTTTTATGGCCGCCGTTCATGGACATTTAATCACAGTTAATAATTTTATAGCGATCTAATTTTACTTCGAATTTACTTAATATTAATAATTACAGTATCTCTCAAAAACAAACAACGCATTATAATAAAATTTACAAAAAATAAATAAATGCATTTTAACAGGTCCAGTCCTAATTACAATAAAAAAACAATTAAAACCCACATTCCTACAATACAAAAAAGTTATGGGACCGGTGTAAATACCGAGATATTTTAAGGCATTACATTTACTATATCCATTTTGTCGTTATTACTGAACATGTTTAGTAATTTGAAACCATTACAAATGAGGACGTTTACCGGCTATTATTATAGTTTATTAGATAATAATATAAAAATCACATTAATAATATATATAAACTGAAAACAGCAGATAATAAATTTACTTTTCGAAAAATGTATCCTAATATTATGATCCGAATATTATATATATAAAAACAAGAGTCAAAGTGAATAGATAACGCTATATATTAAACATGTTAAAAATAGATGACTCTCTAATAATTAATAAAGGATTCAATCTGATAAAACAGCTAACACAGAACACCTAGAATATGAATTACACAATGAACATCAAAACACACACAATCAGAACATCAGAAAAGCTCCAGTCAATTTATAATTCTATCAAACTGATAGAGGTAATGAATGAAAAGTTAAAAGTCCAATGAAGATGTTATCTGTACCGCGAATATGTACAACTGCACCGATGGTTTTCATCCGTTGTTTACATTTTTCTTTATAGTTGAAGACAAAAATTAAAAGACATGTTTATAGACTATATACTATCTATATATATGCAACGAGTCAGATATGACTACACATTAACAATAGTGACATTTTATATGGACAACATATGGAAAATGGATGACGGTGCAATGTTGTGCGCTGAAATAGTCCGAAATGGAGGTTCTGAATGCAGACACAACAAAAACAGAATTTGGTAATAGTTCATAATTAGTATTCAATCACAGAGCGGCTCATATAGTATAATCAAAACAGGAAAATGAAAGGCTATAAAAATATGTTTAAATTGATCAATTTATCGAGGGATAAACAGTTATTGAAAATTATGGACTATATTAATGAAAGACTATAGATCATTTGAAAATCATAACATTATAAATGTAAACTAAAAACTACAATTGCTCCTATGGGAAAAGTTCTAGTACTACATGATTACAAATGAAGTTTTTTAAATGTTATTATTGAAAAATACCTTTTTATACATGGAAACTTTGGCATAGCTACAACATAAAGAAATAAACAGTGAAAGGTTTCACAAATACAATAAACTCTAACTTAAACAAGTGTCGTTCAAGACTTCCCAAAATTATTGTAAGTGTTATATAAGTCCACCTTTTGGACATATATCATAGGGTTAAAATCAGAGAAATATTACAAGCTGTATTATATATAAATATTAGTAAAATAATATAGGCTTATAGTATATTTGATTTATAATAAAATAAAAGTAATGCTATACAGTGTGTGTACTTGCGAGGCAAACGAGATGTGTAAATACTGTAGAACAAACAAACAATAAGTAGCTAATAAATAGAAAAGCTAAAAGAAAAGCGTTATAAGAGGAAAGAAATTAAAATGTAACACCTAAACCAAGAAATAGTTCTAGTGACATTAATTTGTACAAATATCACGCATTTGTGGCGGGCCCTTAGATTGTGGACAAATTCATGTTTTTTTTTAATTTAATATTTTTAATGAAATAGCATCTTTGTCTATCAAAATATAATTTTTCCTCTTATGTAAAACATGTCCATATATGTACAATAATCAGCTGTAATTCCTTCTAAAACGCCTTTCTAATGTCAAATAATACCGTTATTCATACAAGACAAACGTTACGGTAATCAGTGAAATAATTAAAATTTGTACATTAGGCGCCTTTTAGTCTCACTGCTTAAGAAAAGAAGATACCTACTATATCAGGAAATTATACCGCACATACCGGATATAGGTGTAGGATGAGTGTACCATGACAACAACATCTGCTAGTGTTAATGGGATAATGAAAATAGATTGATAGTAAATCAATATAGTTGACCTAGAATATTGATGATATTGATTGATTGATTGATTGATAAGAAAGACTTTAGTAGGATAGGTAGACGAGCTGACGATCACGGGTCTCTGGATTTTCCAACTTCCTGAAAAAAATTAATAAATTAACCCAATTCAATTCAAATATTGAAGGAGATAAACGATGTAGGCCCTACATGCATCCACAGTCCACACTAAACTACACTTTCGAAGTAAATGAGACATAAAACATAGATGGATGATCATTTTGACGGTTATGTAGCTTAGACGATTATCTTTACTATTTAGTTATTAATTAAAGCCTCCATTAAAAATAAAATATAACTTTATAATTGAATGTTTAAATAAAGTAGTAAAACAATTATTATTTAATAACAAACGTAATTATCAGATCCATTTAACAAAAATATACAATAAAAAGAATAATGTGTAGGTACATCTCTATCACAATATATACAAAAAATACATAGGATGCAGTCTACTGCACCCATTCTCGTTTAAAAGAACAATTATTTTTGGCTAAAGCTCTAACTGCTCATAAAAATAATAAATTAATAATCAAGATGTTCTTAATTTGTATGATTAATGCGTCAGATACAATAAAAACTGATTTAATAATATCAAAACTGTTAATCGCGACAAACTAAGTTTTAAACTTTATTACATCTTAATAAAACTGAGGGTCAGAAATACCTTTCTGAAAATATTTTAAAATCTTGTGGATTGAGGATTGGTCTACTTATAAGCAGGTGCCTACAGCAGGTAACACGCATAGTATAATAATTTGTAACATGGGCATGCGTTGATTAGAAATGCGATGTGAAATAAGGCCTAAATAGTCCCACCGTATTTGATGAAAAGTCACATGATGATGGGAGAATGCGTCACGCGGATGAATGTCCACCCGGTGATGTCAGAAACAAGTGAACACACCACCACCGTGTGACCATTCTCCGCACTGACGCTCTCATTTAGCCATTGAAGGCAAGTGTTGATGAGTGGAGAAAAGGCGAAAGTATGAGATAATTGAATAGTCATACGCAGCCATACCAAAGAAGATATTTATAAACACAATAATTAACAAAATATATTTGCAAAATACTATAGATGTCGAGACAACGAGAAATTATTTTGGCAAAAAAATTAAATATTTGTGATGTTTTTGTAGCTTGTAAAACTAAAATAATAATAAAATAATATTGATATAATTTTAACAAATTATTTCTGAACATTCAATAAATTAATACATTTTAAATATTTACAAACTAAAATAATTTTTTTTTTTTTTTAATGATTTATCCCTAACAATATGTAACTATAAAGGGAATTCGTGAAATTATAAAAAAAACATAAACATACTTTGAAAATTATAGCGTGCCAAATACTTACCCTTTCACGTAGTGCAGCCATCTTCTGTACCTTCACCTAGCTACGACCCGAGAAGAACCCAGAAGGAACGCCACCACAACACGACTACCACCCAGAACCGCGCGTCGTCAACTGACACGCCGGTATAGCGTTGCCCGCTTTTATTCACCCCTACAACAACCTTAGCGCGCATACAGCTGTGTGTCCTTAGCCGAACTCGGTGAGTGACGTAGGACTGTGATGCAGAAATCAGTTTATTCCTTTTTTAATAAAGATTTTCACAATCTAACGCTTGAGTTTTAATTCTACGGCTGTCTCAAAAGGATTTATGTATGAAAGTAAAAAAATTATTATGTATAGTACTTTGTTTTATTTGATATTAGTAATTATTTAATAAGTACGGTGTCATTGTGAGCCTCTTAAATCAATAATTTTCCTTGTGTTACTGTGTGCAGCTAAACTGCTGCCAACACCCCCTCCAGAGTTTACCCTCAGAGCTTGCATACTAGCAAAGCAATTCAACGTCCTTTAACTCGTTCTTAGTTGACCTATTGATTTTATCACGTGAGGCAAATATCCAATAAGATTTGCTTTAGCGAATAAGCTGTACTTTTTGCTTTTGCAGGAAAAGCCGCATTATATTTACCAAACGAAAACAGCAGTATGAAAAAGTGAGGGCATATAGGGTGAATGTGAATTCTTTCTCTCGTAAAGGTTAAGCTAATTTTATGAATTATGCAATAATGCTGGTATGTTGTTAGGGTTGTGAGGTTTATTTCTATATTGAAGTGTCCTGACATGACGCTGAATTAAAAGAATTCTGCTAAAAAATATACTACAGATTTAATGAGTTAAGTGAAGAATTAGCATATTTTAACCTGTGTGAAGTTTACGATATAATATGCGAAGTTTAAAACCCACTTGTTATTCAAAATTTAGTTTCTTAGTTGAATAAAAAAATAATTAAATTGATAGAAAGTGTGAATTATCTTTGTTAAAAGATTGTTAAAATGCTTAATTAACAGACATTTCTATTTAAGCTGCTCAAAAATGTGTAATTTAAATAGATTTTTGGAGCTTTTTATACTATGACGTAATATTTATAATAAATTGAGCAAATTTTGTTTTCACACACAGTACACTAAGTTGTACCCACACCTTGACAAATTACTGGGTGCGCTTGATCTTGTTATTTAATTAAATAAATATGACAGCGAACTTTATATTATTTTAACACTAAAATATCGTGGTTATCCTTTCTTACATTTATTCAGAAAGGTTTTCTGTTAAATGTTAAAATTATATAATAATTATGAGTACTAATAAATTTTCAAAGCAACATTTTCTAATTAAGGTTTTATTTTATCTGAACATTAAGGATTTCTATAATTTTGTTTAATATATGTTTGAAAAATAATTACTTATCTATTTGCCCAAATAAATTATGTTGTAAAAATTTGACTATTTTTTGTCTTAATCTCCTTTAATTGTATACCTTTATTGAAATGTTAATATTATATTGTTATATTTATTTATAACTATATATGTTAGGTGAGGATTTATACATAGGCTACGGTCAAAATATTACCAATGTTTATTCACTTAAATGAATAGATCGATTTATGTGTAGCAAGAATATAATATTCCAATATGATTTATATATAGTACACGAAAAGCCTACCGTAAATTAATAGTACTAATTAATAATAAAATTATAATACAATAAAGTATTTTTTCTATATCCAAACAATTGATTTAAATAATAGTTCATGTATTGTTCGTGAGACTTCAGCATTGGGATATATTAGTATAAATACAGTCTGTACATATCATCAAATTAATATTTTAATTATGTATATGTAAGTTAGGCCAATGTTCCACAATCTGGGTTTTTTCTGTCACATGTGTCTGGGTTAATAATATAATAGGTGGCCGATTGACTAGAGAGATATTAAAAAAAAGAAACACGTTTACATTTCTTGTTTGAGTTTGTCGATTAGTGAAAAAGCGCTTTCATGAGGAATGCGCTACGAAGTTTTGGGGAACACAGTTTTTCCAACATATGTCAAGGAATACAATTATTGAGTTTTCACCCTTATCTATTCGTAATGCTTTGCAGTATTAAAATCTGAATTAAGGATGAATCCACTTAAGTGACGTATTATAAATAAAGACAACAGAAATGTGTGTGCTACTTACACGGTATATATTACTACTACTACTAACTATATACATACATATTATGACAAACACTATAAATTCTGAGAAAACCTTAAATATTTTGTACTTTGCGAAGTAAAATGATTTCTTAACACACAGAACAATATGAAGTTTTCTATATACGACAAGCACATACCCTACACTACATATAATTATTTAATTGTGAATTAATCAATCGCGATGATAAATGATAAATAAATTTGACTGAAAGGCGAAGATACCGATGATACATCTAAACATTTTGAAAGCAAACAATTTACATTTATGTATCGAACCCATCAAAATCCAAGAATTTGTAACTAAGCGAGGTCTGTTAGAGGTCTTAAATAATAATGACTTTTATAATAAACTGTGTAATTGAAACACAGCTATTTCAAAGCTAATAAGTATTACAACTACCAGTATAAAAAATAAGGGTCGTACAAAAAGATTGCTTCAATAATATATATATATTCATAAAAAATACAAAATGACATTAAATATTTACAATAAAATATAAACATTTCTATAATATACATTACTTAATTATACAAAAACAATAGAATAATCTTAATCTGAAAACTCAGAATCATTTGAATCTGATTCTGAAACATTCTTCGACTTTTTCTTCTTTTTACTGTTATTCTTTTTCTTCTTTTTGCTCTTTTTATTCTTCGCCTTTTTCTCCTTTTTGGTTTTCTAAATAGACAGAAAAACAATGCGTAGAAAAAACAATATAAAAGGTAAGTGAATGACAAGTTAATGTTTGAAATTAATTACTTTAACAAAGTTTAGAAAGATTGAAAAAATATGGAACATAACACGAGCACACACGAAAGGAAATTGTGATGGGATTTGCGTAAGAGTTTTAAAGTTAACTTCAAAGTCATGTTTGAATTAAACTTTCTATTTATTTCTAATTTATTACTCACTTAACATGAATTGAAACTGGGAATAAGAAAAATGGTGAGTCACTAAAGATAACAAACTTTGAAATAGTAAAAAATATATATATAATATAAATGAAGGTAAAAAAACAGTCAATAATAAATACTGTCAAAGTAACGATGTATGACAAAATAACATAAACATTAATAGACAATTTGTTGTACCCTGAAAATAGCATATCTTGCACATTTTAATTCCTTATACGAAAACTAGGACATTGATTGGTAAAAAAATGTAACAAATTATATTGAAAAGAATTATAAAAAATATCCAATAACTATATCTAATCCTGTCCGGCATTTAGTCGAAGCTAGATTTGGGACTATAAAAAAAGTAATGCATTCGGTGTTTATCCAAACTAACGCATCAAATCACAGAGATGGAGAACGAACTGATTACTATCTCTAAGAGATCTCAAAAAGAGAGATCTGTGTATTACTGCACAATGTTTATAATAAGGATATTAATGGGTATTAAGTTCAAGACTATCATAATTTATAAGAGCATTAAAAAATTAACGATAAGTTCAACCAAGTTTTGTTTTATATTGAAAAAAACGTAATAAAAAACTTATAACGCTCTGATTTTAACATCCTTCTATTTTTGCTTTTCTCTGTTTGTTTTACAAAAATGCGATGACCTTTTTCAAGATATTAAACAGATTTGGATTTTTGCGAAAAGTAAGCCTTAATGTCATATATAAATGTTATACCGTAGTTCTATTAAAAAAACGTCCACAATAAACTAGCTGTATACAAACCAAACATAAGAATTTGGACTCATGGGATAATTTTTAGAAAAAGAAAGCGTAAAGAGGTGGATATGGGGCGGTCGAGGTATCCAGAGTATTCATCCGGGGTAAAGAAAAGTCAAGTTACTTTATATTTAAATGTCTGTTTTATAATTATAGTGATAACCTTCCCTACGTAGTGCAATACACTTTATATATTCAAATTTAATCATTTAAATTTAAAATTCAATACCAATCGATAATTGTCATAATTAAATTGAATAAATAACCCCTAAATCTATAGTAATAGTATTAAAATCAGAAATAATTTGTGCAGCTATTCTTTTTTGTACATACATAATAATGCCGTCAATTTCATATTCTGAAATATTCGTTCTCAGAAATCCAGCATAATTTCATCTAATATTTCTAATCAATCTTATTAATTCATTAATCTCACACGCTATCACGTAATGCAATCCCTAATGGCAATCACAAATGAAATCTCTTCTCCCACTATAGTTAAGTTACCTTTTTCAATCTTTTTGGACGATCTTCGGATTCGATGTAGTTTTCTTTGGTTACCTCAATGTAGTGCTCATCCAATTTGGCTGCTGTTAAAGTGAATCAATAAAAAGAACAAAATATAGTTTACTTTATCTATCAACAGTACAATAAACAAGATATTATCTAGTGCTCCTAATAGTTGATCAGTAATTGGTAACCGTTGCCATGCAGTACTAAACAATTTAACATGATATTTAACACACAGCTGGCTGTCACCATGATTTTTCGTTATTATCGAATTGTCAATAATACACTGTTGCTAAGGTGTACAAGGCCCCTTAACAACCGTTACTAGCGCTGTCTCACGTGTTATATAATGTTGCTCAGATTGGTTGTTCACTTAAAGTAACTGAAATGCTTAGGTTTGAAGCCGAGGAACAACAAGTAACAACAAGTAAATAAAATTAAATAATCTTCCCCAATTATGGTCTACAGCTACACTCACCGTGAGGTTTAACTGATGGGGAAGTTTCTGATCCCAACTCCATTCTAATCGGTGGTAAAGCGGGTCCATAGGAGTCCACCACCACCTGCACTCTAGCCGTGGAGGCTTCTGATTGGCTGTCAGCTTGCGGGTTGGTAGTAGACGATTTTGATTGGTCGAGAGAAGGTTGACTGGGTTGAGGTGGACCCGTTTTATTTGATAGGTTCTTCCCTAGCGTTGAATCTGTGGGATACAGGGTCCGCATAGAGATGTAGTGAACATTTCGAGACTTTAAATGAAAATATATAACATAATTACAGACACGTCGAAGCAGGCTAATAATGCACACAAAAATCAGAAAAGGCACACAAAAATCAGAAAAGGCAATTTCTTGATAATACAACTGCTAAAGTAGATAAAAAATATGTATCAAAAACGGTGGGGGTCACAATTATATGTTTGCAAAGGGGGAAATTGCCCCTCTTACTCTGACCTCCGAAACCACTGTATTATAATACAATATGAATATAAATATGAAGTAAACTGCTAATTTCATTTAAAAATCAAACTAATAACTCAAATCTAACAGACGAGGAACATATATGTTATAACGATAATAATACTCGATATAGTATCCTGTGTACATTGAACACAAAAATGTGTTTACAGAACATATTGTTTTAATGTCAATAATTTTCAACGATCTAATTGATAATATTTTAGTTTTCTGTGATCTGAGACTTAATTTGGCAATTTCAAGGATGTTGCATATTTCTAAAGGCCCACTGAGCGCGACTCGACTGAAGTTGCAATTATTCAACTTTTCTGCAATGCCGCGCGACGAAATGAATATTTCAATACAAACACTACAATAACTGATAACTACAATAACATCATTCATACACACACGTTTCTGCACATACTTGGAACAGTGAGAGAGGGAACCTTAGTAAGTGACACAAACATGCATTGGTAGCGAACAAACAATAGCTACCTGCATATTTATGCCCCCAATCTATACATGACACCGGGCTTAAATGGTTAAATAGATACAATGCGTGGTCTGCTCATATATATAGACATATATCTCTATAGAGCATGGCTATCTATAATAGCTATAGATAGCCATGCTATAGAGCCATAATAGTACGTGGTATTTCGTCGCGTCGCGCTTTGTGGGAACTAAACAAATTTTCACGCGCGGTGGGTGTCTTAAGACTTTCATGGCTTTAGATATATCCGGTGTTGCATCGAAAATAATTGTCTGGACACAATTCTGTATTATACGAATTATTATAGATAATCTAAATAAGGGTATATAATATGTTATATACTATTCTGCCAGGTTTCGTTCGCTATTTTGGACAAAAATCGTTCAGTCTCATTGAATAATTCGATTTTAAACACTACACTGTATAAGTTATATCTCCTCTGAACAGAAATGTAAGCTACTCCAAAAGAATTGTTCCTAAATATTTTATTGTACACTATACTTATTCTTAAATAACAATATAATAAACACAACAAAAACAAGAAAGCAAATGTGATGAAAGTACACATTGATTTGATGTTAAAATTCAATAAAAATGTGTATACAATTAGAATACAGCGTGATTTCGTGAAAGTTTATTTTTAAACTTTAAAACAAATACATTATAAAGGCGAACAAATTATTATTTGAAATTCTAAAGTAAATCATTTTAATACTTTTGAATAGTGGAAAAACATGTCCCAACAATAAAATTGATTAGAACCATCGAATAGGCAAAATCAGCTCACCAGATAGAAAGAAAATAAATAAATCAGAAATAATAAAATATAAATCAAAAGAAAGGGTAA
>JAUZND010007035.1:0-10518 GCA_034780555.1 Coelogynopora nodosa
TATTTTCTATGGCAACGCTTACCGATTCCGACTTTTTGAACGACTGATTCTTTAAAAGCGAGTCTGGAATCGGAACCTATTCTACTTTTCGAAAACGCTCATCGATTATAGTCTAGATAAATGTAAATATATCCGGTCGTCAAATTTCGTTTTGGAGGTCGCGTTAAAAAAGGGCGCGAATTTTTAGCTTAAGTTGTAACTTAAAATTGACTTGTATTTTTTCTAATAACTTCTACAAACGTTTTCTATAGAAGTAATAACAGTTATTGAATTTATAGAAGCTATAATAGGAATTACCTTGAGTTACCGGTTTACCAATTTATGATTATCCATATACAATGGAAATAAAAATTATCAAAATTCCCGAATTCAAATTATATAAATTTGATTTACGTTGTTATTATATTGAATATTGTTATTGAATATTTTACGAACAATGTAAACTGCCTTTTTCCCATAATATATTGTATATACAAATGATCATTCATTCATTATTGATACATTCCAAATAGTCAGCTTATTATTAAACAAATATTACTATTTGAAAGGTTTGGTTGTTATTTATTTAATTTACAAAAAATACATCTTAATACTTTTGATGCAAATTTTACTTTAAAGACTATCTGAACATATTTAAATTAGTTTTATTTAATCAGATTCTATAACGTAGAACTTGAAAGAGATAAAGGGATAACGTCATTTTACTAAAAATAACTACTTATATTAATCAATATAGAAATTTCAATTTTTTTTAAATAATGAAATTGAAATATAATTTTATAACAAAAAAAACATCAAAAACTGACAATGAAATTAGATTTTTCGATTGTATTATAGATAACTCTCTTATTTAATATACATATTTTTTAATTATTGTACATCTCTATTATATATTGTAATTTTTTAAATAAAATGTTCTCTTATTAAACGTAATTGTCTCTTATTTAATGTAATTTTCTCGTATTTATTGTATATCTCTATTATTTATTGATGAACCCTTTCATTTATGTAATAGTGATTCTCTTTTATTTAATAAATAATTATATCTAAAGAGAGGTATATAACGAATGAGATAAATATATATTATTTATGTGATGAAAACATTGACTAAAAGAAAATTACATTTAAGATAGTAAAATTACAATAAATAATATAGACACATATTAAATAAGATAGATATACATTAAAAAGGGATATACATACTAAAAGATATATTCATTAAATATAAGTATAAGAGCGATTTACTTAAAATATGATACTTATGTAAATGTGAATCCTTTTGTCTACATAAATAAGTCTAACTTGGGAACTGTGGAAGCAAAGTTTTGCTAAAAAATGAAATTCTCCACGTCATATAGCGCGTTAAATTGATTTGTTAATCTCGCACTACAGGCCGCGAATTAAAATGCTCAATCTCATTGTGTAGTATAGTGTAGTAACTAAATGCGCCCTACTGAGGTGTGATAAAACTAATTTGCTAATTCACTTTGAAAACGGCCTATACATTTTTTCGTTACTAAATATTATACATTTATTTCAAAAGATATCCCCATGGCATTGATCAAATTTTCGAAAAGAAAAACCTTTGTTGTAAGTGTCGCAACAGTGTCTATCCTTTTGTTATGCTGTTATAAGGTTAAGTATAGTTATCGGCGGGAGGTTTTGACATCACCACATGTATATGAATCGAACTCTGTTATCACCGAACAAAATAAACCACTTGCTTCGTGTTACTATTCGGTTTTGCAGGCTATTGCTGAACAGCATTCACGAATTAAGACAATATTGGACTCTGATTTCGAGGCAAATTTGTATCCTAAAAGTAGTGTATTCTCACTTAACCCGGCCGTCTCACTACAAAAGGTGTTTCACTATGGTGATTCATTTTGCTACAAGCATTTCACTAGAGGAACTGAACATCAACGTTTACACCCTCGTTGTCATCGACAATATTTCAATGAAGCCGAAAAATTGCTCATCGTGAATTCTTTGAGAAAAATGATACGCGCCACAAACCGAGTCGGCATGGACCTGTTAATGGAGGGCGGGACAATGATTGGATCGGTCCGTTACCACGGTTTCATCCCATGGGACGATGACGTGGATTTCCGACTTATTGTCACCAACAAAGCCGCCCAACGAGCTGTGTTTCAAGGATTAGGCGCAAACTGGGAGGAGAACAAGATTGTTTTTTTCGATGACGAAAACAGAGGGCAAGTTTGGCGGATTGGGTTGGGGTGTCGGGCCCGTGATAACTTTTACAGCTGCATCACCTATGCCGACATTATTTTCAGCTATATTAAGGCGGGTTATCTCTATTCAGACATACATCCCAAAAAGGTCGCTTTAAGTATCGTGTACCCTATTGTGGAACGTCCCTTTGAGGGCATCCTAATGAAAACGGTAAATAACACAGTTGGTCTGTTCACTAGCTCTTACACAAGTAGTCCTGCGGATTGTGTCTTTCTCAATCACAGGTCGAATATTTACGACTGTCCCACGCGGACGGTCAGTTGTTCCAGTCTTCGCTTTAAGTATCCCTATGTGGAAAAATATTCATTTAAACATACCACTGTGGAATTGCTAATCAACAAAACGTTTGTAACTAGCGTTTTTATAACACAATTATAAACTGTGATTAATGTATGCTTTGTATTGATATTAAACACATGTTTAGAGCTATTAGCTAATACATGTACATGCTGGACATAACATTTTCATTCGTGACTTTAATTTTCTATATCTGCAAAATATTATGTAAGGATGTGTTCTGTATTGTATAGACAAATAGATCACTCTCAAAAAGGACTCCTGAATTCGAGACCATTTTCGACAAATTTTCATTCAAGTAACATAAAGAGGTACCTTAAAAAAAGAACATTTATGCACTTTATTTTTCCAATAAAAGCAAATATTTAAAAAGCGCTTTTTGTGACCAATAACTTACAAATAGTGTTATTTTATAATCATTATGAGCCAATATTTTAATAAATAAATAGTAATTAGCATCATTGTTAAGAATCAAATATATTTTTGATTAACTAAAGATAAATGTTATAAATATATTTAATTAAACAAATATTCACATTAATTATAATTTATTATTATTATTTATTATTATTAACTTATTTTCAGTAATAATTACCCTGATTTATATATAGGCCAAACGTTTATAAATATTATAAAACGAGAGAAGAGTTAACAATAAGATTAATCAATACAGAAAATCAATGCAATTGATAGAGGCGGAATTTCAAATTAATTAAAAATCGTTATTTGAATTGATGATTAAACAAAATAAAATATTCGACTAATTATTATTATTTTAATATGTTACATCTTGTTCATTTACTTGTTATGTTTGATTATGTTCATGTGAATATATACATATACAATATATATCATGTTTTGTATTTAATATATTAGGAACAAATTAAATAGTCTTGACTTTAATTAAAAATATTAATGACACACTATCATTCTGGTTTAAATAAAAAAGCACTGTAGTCTAATTTAAATAACATTAAAAGACTTTTTAAAAAATACGTTAATGTCAATTTAGGGCTGTACTTGGCTGTATTCCAGTACACCTGTGTTATATCATGAGTCATGTAGTAAATGTTAATTAAGAAATGTAAAGATTTGTGTATTTGTAACCATGGATTTCTGTACCTACAATTATGTGTTGGTAATAGACATTAAATACACCAACTATAGACAGAGCATGAGCTTGTCGTAGTGTCATTTTCGTTTTGGTAAAAAAGGACACTAGAAGGGAGTTAGAAGAGATATTTTATGGGCATCTTATATCAAATACAATACATATAGCCATTTGTTTGTATACGCTGAATTTTGGAATGTTCCACAAGGTTTTTAATAAGTGACTGAAACACAATATTAATGTTTACCTAGGTATGTACGTGAAATGATAGGCATAGCCTAAAGATAGGAAATTGTCCATAATTTATCAAAACACTGAAAATGTAATTTCTTACATTAGAAAAAGAATTTTATAATCTGTCTAAAAATGCATATTTATAGTACAAAACATATTTCAAAAAGTTTGTTTAGATCAGGGGAATTAAAGTTTAAACTTGTATTATACTTTTAATTGGCAAAAGTTGTATGTGTACAAGTATTTACAAAATATGAATCAAACTGTTTTTTAATGCATAGGAACTCAGCTCAGCTAAGAAATGTGTATTATTCATTATAGTTAGACAAAAACCTAGCCGTGATACCAGCTGTTCTAACTGCATGGTATCCTGTACAGCATAACATTAAAAACAAATTCTTTAATACACCCCTGATATTGACGGTCATTATATATAAGTAAATAAAATAATGATACAATGAACAGAGTATATTATTGTAAACTAATATTAATATATACTCTATCATCATTTATACATTAGGCCTACATATAAGTATGCAGAAAACTCGGTTTGTTTATTATTATCGGCATTTGACGCCGCGGGAGGATGCCGATGTTGCATGTATTAATACATGTATTCATTAACTGAAAGGGTATAAGGGTATATACAACATATACATATTATATATATATAAGGGTATAGAGAAATAAGGGTATAAACAAATTAACAAAAATGCTACATTTATTGACAACTAATGTATACCTATTTGAAACATATGCACACAATATATATATGTATATTCTGTGCATACACATGGTTATATTGGCATATATATATATACAATATATATATATATATGTACATCTGTACAACGATTATTCTATATGCTGTATATTTTCTACTTCCTACATATCTGCAAATATGTACACATATTTAACAGTTATCTTGCAAAATATAAAATATTGAAATAAATATTGCAAAATGGGTGGATTTCGTTCAGGACCTTATCAGAACCTTATCAGAACCTTATCAGAACCTTATCAGGACTTTATCAGGACCTTATCAAGACCTTATCAGAACCTTATCAGGACCTTATCAGATATAGACAACAAATTAAAACAACTTTTGCGCAAATGTGGAGATTACATTTTTTGTTATTGTTACATATTCTGACAATTACAAATTTATTTAATTATTGTACCTCAATTTTTTTATTTTACAACTTTTAAATATGAACCGATTCGCGTTTCGACAAAACACAGCAAATTTGTGCAAAAGTAGTATAATCTTAATCAACAAAATAGGTACAGACACCAACTTTTCAATTAATGTCTATACGGATTTTATGTTCAAGCCATATACATGAAGCTACCGATGTAAACATCGAAATATCCAGTACTTTACTTTGAAAACAAAAACCAAAAAAGTCCACATGCAAAATTATTAAATATTTCGTATTTGAAAGTCAACACCAAAAAGTAATGTAAAATATACCGTATATTGTGTAAAACAGCTCGCATATAGCATTTGGTATCTGTAATTATTTTAGTGAAACGACTTAACGTTCAGATTGTTACTTTATATATTATATTCAAAGTCAATTGATTAATTCACAAAAATGTATATCTCATGTCTTGTTTATTTTAATAAAATTATTTTAATAGAATCAAAAAAAATATAACCAATTATGTTATTTCACCAAATTAACTTAGTTTTCGTAATAGTCCGAGTTGGGCGTGAATTATTAAATTTTACAACTTTCCAAATGATCTATAGTTTCATTGCAATGGCTACACATATTTTTACAATACGCCTTTTTAATAAAAAAACAAGGTATTGTTGGACTATAATTCGATTAGCAACAAAATATTCAAATGTTTCATATATGTTAGGTTTATATTTGCATAGTTCAAAAGCAATTGATTCATAAAACAGCATTTACGGTGACATTTTAAAACCGGAAAGAAGTGTAGATCGTCGAAATAAATGCTAACTTATGCTTCGCATTTAAGTATTACATTTATGCTATGTTTACCCAAAGAATGACAGAGATCATTACATTTAATTAAAGTTGTTATGTATATAATGCGTTTGCGACAAAAGAGGTAATGTTTTATAGTGTCAAAAGTAGAATTGATATTTATTTGTCTTGCGACATTATAATATATAAAATGCAAACACACTATACGGTAATACTGCACTGTACATAATGGAGCAATGTTTATTCTTCAAATATTATAACTGATTGCAAAAAAGTATAGAAATAATATAAGCGATTATATGATGATTCCCGCAACTGAAACTAAACTGAAACTGAAACTAAACTAAAACAAAAAAATTGAGAGCTGAACTCACCCATTCATTTCTATATGGAGTATCGACTGATATTTGAAAGCATTATTCAACATAACATACGATGACAGAAGTCCTGAGTTTATTATACAAGAATGCGTAAAAAACGTATATATACAAATATAAAATGTCTATACATTATTTTTTAATTTCCATCTTTTATTAATTATCGATTTAATGCCCGTGCATTCCGAATGCATATAATACACGGACATAATTCATATCAACTAATCAACGACATGTACATTATAATTTTTTTAAAGTATGTTGTGAATTTTAAACAATTTACATACACGGGTTAAGTTTTCTAAATTTTGTAATGAATATATATTTTTTAAATCCTTTTTTATTTCACAAAAAACTACTTTATAATGGGATGATAATATATATGTGGAGATACAGAAGACTGAAGCCACTGCCGATTTCATGTTGGAGATGAAAACAGCACTAAACAAGCACCAATACTGGATGAGATTGTGGAGGCACTTGAACTGCTGCAGAAAACATATTATCAACCTGATCTTACAGAGGGGATTGGAACCAGGTTATTTTAACCCACATTAACTACTTTAAATCGGCACCCTAATAGACTAGTTGCTTTCTAATGATAGTCTTAACATTTCTCCAATATCTTCCCATCCCTAACAAATTTATCTACATATGTTTCAGGTTCACAATAAGACATAACCTCTTCAAAGATAATACAAAGAAAAATATACAAATACAAAAACAAATACAAACACATTGATAATACATTATAGATAATACAAACACGTTTATAGGTAATATTTCTCAGTGTGTGTAGGAACAAGTTTTA
The DNA here is from genome assembly GCA_034780555.1 of Coelogynopora nodosa. Classification (NCBI taxonomy): domain Eukaryota; kingdom Metazoa; phylum Platyhelminthes; order Proseriata; family Coelogynoporidae; genus Coelogynopora; species Coelogynopora nodosa. Next base: position 7,045 of record JAUZND010007035.1, read on the forward strand.
CTCTCACCTCCTCAATTCAGCGGCTATAGTAGGTCATTCCAGTCTACTGACTGACATTCGCGGATTTTTTTTCGAAGGATTCGTTATACAGGCTATTCTACCAAACCTTTAGCGGAATTGAGAGCTGTTGCGACTGCATGCACAACTGTCGCATGAAACTGTGGCCTGTCTGATTGCAAATTGGATAGATACTGATTGTGATGAAAAGGCGTGCATGTTAATATTATATTATAGGGAGGATCAAAACTAAGCAGAACGGTGCTATTTGTGTTTAAATCTTTTTTCGGTGTCTACCCTACTTTGTATACATTGTAGACCCGTTCGGGAAAATCAATAATTGAAATCCGCATGTTAATCAACAGAAAAACAATACATATACATATGACTGTAATAAAACAAAAAATTATTAGTAAAACAATCAAGTAAAATTACATTGATCAAAGAATGATGTCAAAATGACAATAGCTTTTAGAGATTTATTTAATTCATAATTGCATTTTGTTCAAAAAGTTTTATTCAAACACTCCACATATTTAAACACATGCAATTACATACATATATAAACCATATTAAACTTGCTATATGTGTTGTAGTTAGTACCTTGTGCTTTTCCGGCAACTGCCAATTCCAAAGGGTATGGAGATGTAGATGTAGAGTGAGAGGTATAACCCTCTTGGGATGAGTTCTGTAACAATTTGTCTTAGAGTGAGTCTAATGGATCAGACTACAAATGAGTACAGTAATCATTGGAAGGTCTTAAATGTAAGAAATTACGAGACTATTAAACGTTCAAGTGTTTATATAAAGATCATCGTGTTTGGAACTTTGTTATCAGTGTAAAAGAGTATAGAGTGCAGATCTTAATAAGCTAGTGCATTTTTTGCACTCAAAATATGGTCATGTTTACAGGATTTAAATATTTTTTTACAAATTGATGACACAATTTAGTGTTAAAACATGTTCCAAAAAAATTATTTTCGTCAATTGTCTAGCACACCAGTCTTCATTTTATCTAAAAATTGCAGTATAATTACCTTACTACTTATTATATTTGATAGTAATATTTAGGATGTTATCTAATAAATATTATATATATTATTATATACTTTCAAGTTATGCTCATGTTTGGATATTTCTGTGAGCTGTGTTAATTTTCACAACCCTCATTATGTGTTGTGTGTGAAAAGTTTTACATAATATTGTTAGTTACATGATAATTATATATATATATATATTTTATATATAATATTTGATAGATATATAACACAAACGTTGACAACAGTATTTTTACATCAAAAATATCAATTGATATATTTTAATTGTCTTTTATGAATAATATGTTATATAATAACTAATGTCAAATCTCACTGTACGCTGACTTTTTATTGGCGATGTAGTTTTAAAGTTGGGCGTTAATTGTCTGATCCGATAGATTCGAATTAAAAAGGAAATGCTCAAGTTTGATTATAACGTTAAACCAATAATTGTTTTCAGTGAAGCATTTTTGAGAGCTTCATGCAGAGTAAAAATACTAAACTCTTTTAAAATTCATGCAACTGGTTAAACTATAAAAATTTAAAATATTAAATAATAAAAAAATTAAAAAATATAAGAAATAGTATGAATTATAATAAAGTTAAATAAATTTGCGAATCAATTTTGTTCGTTTTCATAAAATATTGTATACAATGTATAACTATTATGTTTAATTCGAGAATTACTGATTTATCAGAAGCACATGTTCTTAGACAGACAAGATCACGTGACACATTAAAACAAAAGTTATTAGTGCTGAATCAACTTCAAACATAAAGATACAGTTACATCGGTTTTATTAATTCTATACTGGATTACATGCATCTAACAGAACTGGAATAGTGCAATAAAAGCAGCTGTGTAAGGTAACCCACAATACTGTATATTTAAACTCATATTAAATTATGTAAAATAATCTCTATGTACATAATTGTACGAAAACTAAAGGTCCATCTAAATTTGAATGGTTTGTAATGTTGTTCATAGTTCTAAAATGATATATGAAATAGTGCTGCTAAATATTGTATCAGTAAATTAAATTCAACAGTCTCAAAGGGCCTTTGATCTGTGAGGATCATATGGTACACCAAAACTGCATATTTTTCTAATCACCCCGTACACCCCCGTTAATGTTTTGGTGTCATTTTTATATTGATAGAAAATGCTCCTTTTCATGTTATTTTTGCCCTTTTTCTTATGAAACATTTTCTCAACAGATGGCCATATACGACATCGGAGTCCAATTGATTGACCGCCCCTTTTTACGCAGATCTCACCCCATCAGATTTACTTTTTGTGGGATGTGATGAAAGTCTGAGTGGATAAGAACAGGGCACGAACTCGACAGTTAACGAGTTGAGGCACTTTGTAGGAAAGGGTATCACAGAGTTGCTGTTGTTGACAACACGATGGAGACAACGAGACTGGAGTTGTATTGTTTGATGTGTGTTTGTTATTGTTAGCGTGTTACCTGAATTATGCCACAATTATACTACAAAAGTATGACATCATTACAAATTCTAATACAGTTTAGTAATATTCTACTTTTCTGCAACTTGTAATTTAAATTACACGTATATTACCTCATTTCAGAATGTCTTTTCATAATGTTATCAGAACATATAAAACGTACATTTCGTATTAAAAATAATCATTAAATATTCTTCTGATCAGTAACATTATTATTTACATTTTAGATGGTCTCTTGTATCGTCCTATATAGGTATTAATTTTATATTATACGTTCCTTAATATATACAATATATATATTGTATGTTTCAAGGACTATGTAAAACTGATCATCAATGATACAATAAAATACATTAGTCTAAATCTCATATATTAGATTTAGCGAACCCTCCCTACTTTTCAAATGCAAACTCTGATGTTTAAATGCGTGTTATATTTACGGAGCTTATATATATATATATATATATATAGTACCATTTCATCAAACGAACCTAAACACCATGTTATAGATAAGTAGTCGTAGAACCTTTGAACCAGGAACCTTAAGCGATTATCTAAAATAGATTTCGTTATATAACGTAGCTCTGAACTTTGTTCTTATAAATCAATTAAGAGGTCCCACTCGATTCAAAGTACCACAAAACTTCCATTATCTGAACTCATCTACATAGCTAAACATGTCGGTTATTCGGAACACAGTATACATCAAGAATATTATTTGACAACAATGAGACACCTTAAAATGTTTACATGTTTGAAAGTGCTATAGCCTACTTAATACTGTTCTAGTTGAATAATATAATCAATTTTACATTTAAAGTTGAGGTGTATTAACCGATGTACATAATAAAAGTCGTTATAAGGGATTGCAGGGAAATACAAGGGAAAACAACAGGGAAATACAAGGGAAAACAACAGGGAAATACAAGGGAAAACAACAGGGAAATACAAGGGAAAACAACAGGGAAA
>JAUZND010007036.1:0-10517 GCA_034780555.1 Coelogynopora nodosa
GGTTTAGGGGTGTCTAAATTGACTTTTCATTCAATTTTATATTGAACGACCTTTAAGGTGACCTTTTAATATAAATCAATAGATTTTAGGGCTTAGACACTTCGGATTTCAGGGGACTTTTTTTGAACACTCTTTGTACCTATAGGAGTTGCAAAATGCAAAAATAAATTCTGTTGCAATTTGTTTGGGGTTACCCCTATTTTTGAGCTAGATTGCCTGGACTATTGACATTGATGATTATGGTAGAATGAATTATAAATAGACAACATTACCATGTATATATATAACCAATCATCAGAATACATTTGAAACTGCATACATTTTTTAATTCATTTCAAAGCTTAAGAAATGTTGTATTTTTCAGAAAGAAAAGGTATATAAAGAAATTCGCTAGAAGTTACCCCCATTTTTAGCCATAATATTATAAATTTATCTAAGAGTTTAATAGGGATCATATAGCTTAATAATCTATTGTTAATTCAATGTGTTAAACAATTCCTTTGCCAATTACACAATGTGTAGAAAAGTATATATATATTCCCAGTTTTTTAATAATTAAATTTCCATTTTTTGACAAGGCAACAGACAAATTAGTCAAAATGATCATGTTATTTCAGATATTAATGGAATCACAATGGACACTTGTGACCTAAAGCTATTTTTTAAATTAATTCATAATTGAAACTAAGAAAAATACTTAGATTATTTTTAATATATTTAATTTTTTACATATTTAATGTTAACCTTACATCATGACAATACATACAAAATGTTAGTTGAGCTGATTCCATATTAATTCCTTCATGGTGGCTTTAAATTGATTAAACTACAACATATACTATTATATATATCTGTGTATTTTTTCACATTAATTATAATTGAAAAATAATTAAAATATTTTAAAAAATTATATCTATAAGTAATATTTAATTATTATTAACATATAATTAGTTTGTATTGTTCAAGTGTTCATTAATACTTCCTTACATTTACCATTATTTATATACCACAAACTAGGTACAATTAAATGGATTTACATATGCATGTTTTCTACTAGAATATAATTTTTTGTTTTAGAAATTTGTTAAGGTTATGTAGAAATTGGTAAATGTACCAATTAAGTTCCATATACATAATCATGACTGGAGTGAGCCAAGCAAAGTCTTGCACCATTCAACTATAATAGCTTTATTGGATCATGTGTAAGCTTATATATTTTGATACTAATGTTTAAAATGAGCATTAAAATGACATAACCTAAATAGGTATAAGGGGCATATAAAACTGATGGCTAATTGAAAGTAGACCAGTTTGGTCAATTTCTCATGCTTTTTCAGTGTATGACACTGAAGGCATAACTTCTTCCACAGTGCACAGGCATAAAAGGTGATGCCTTATGACTTTGCCTGTTCCACAATCCAAACATATTGGCTAAGTGAATCTGCAAAAATTATTTGGATTACTTTGCCATCATTCAATCAATGAAGATTCACCTGAAGTCATGCTCACCAAATGATGAAACAAGCAAGAAGAAGATTCATCCTGTGAAAATTGCAGCTAGAAAGCAGAAAGAGCTGCTCTGTGCATAGTAATGAACAATCCTGACTGGGTGAGATCGCTAAAGAAGTGAACATTCCAGACTGCTGAATTTCAGATGGAACTCCAGTCATCAAGCAGGTTGACATTGACTTTTAAATGGAGGACAGTTTGGCTTATTAACATTTTTATAGTATTAGTATTCTGCTACATGGTGATTGAAAGGTGTCTGTGGTTGGCAACAGCTGTATTTTTATAATAGTATTTTTGTATGTAAAGATAAAGAACATAATCATTTGCATTCCATATTTTAATGTATACGTATATGTATTATTAACCTTTCTGTGAAAAATGTAAGCTATTTTAAAAGGTAAAATTAGTGAGGGCTAAATCTTTTTTTTCTTATATAGGGGGTGTCTGTTCATGTGAAATGTTATTATACAGGAGGGTCTTTGCTCTTACATTATGGTACATAACAGGGGGTCTTTGAAAACCTTGTTTTTTTTGTGTAACATTATTTGTGAATGGCCCCTAATACACTTTTCATTTGATATAAAGTGTAAAAATCTACAAAAACTATTTATTTTATTTTAAACTATATTTAAATTTAATTTTTTTTAATTGACAATACAATCACTTTGACAAAAACTTACCTGTTAATAAGTATACTTATTTTATAATGAACTAAATATTTTATTTAAAACTATATTTAAATATTATTAAAAAAAATTGAAATAGAACCACTTTGACAAAAATTTAACTATTAATATGTATTGCTCTTTTTTATTTACATGTTTTGAAACATACAAAGTATAAATAAATAGTCATCCATGTATATTTTAACTTTTTAAAGTTATTTTTAATATTACCTTTAATACTCTGTTCCAGAATAAATATTCAAGATTTTGGAATTTTGGTTATAAAAAATTAATTTTAATGTCTCTAATTTTTTTTTGAACATCAGCCATGTTTTCAAGTTTCAGGGCTGAGAACGGTTCTGGTCGGATTTGGTGGAAAAAATATGCGGGCACCGCATGGTTATTCAAGTAGCATAACTTACCCTATCATTTGGTGCCAAGTTCCAACATTTGTTTAGGTTTTAAGGCTTAAAATGTATATATTCTTATGTAAGTAATACTCATAAAATATTTGATAGATTATGCAGTTATAATACATTCAGTTAGTCAAATTTTGAATTCTAAAATTAAAAAAAATTGAATTCTTCAAATTGAACACCCCTACTCCAACATGTTTTTTATTGCAGTTTGTGACAAATTACAAATATAAGACCTAACTTCTCAGACCCCTTTTGGCAGAATTTCACTAAATAACAAAGATTTTCACAGCCTAATAGGACTAGTTCAAACCTAGCCTCTTTAATTATTGCAGGTTGGTTTCTTAATCTTGGCATCTACAAAGATTAACTCTAGTCATAATGTTCTCATTCAAGCCAAGGATTGTAGTTATAGTACTAGACCTAGTTTTACTTGAAGTGTTGGTATTTTTAATGACAATGTTTTGAATAATATTATTCATATTTTAGTTTTTAAATATTTTTATTTATGTAATTTTAGTGACAGTGTTATTAATATTTATATATTTATAAATAGTTATTGTTAAAAAAGTATTTTTTAATAATTTATATACAAATAATAAATGATGTATGAAACATTTATTCCAGATTCAGAACCAGATTCAAATGGAGAACTATAAGAATAGTTCTCCATTTGAATCTGTTTCTGAATCTGTGCTGTATACAGCACAGCATACACTATGTCTATACAGAGACATACTATGTCTATATTATATGTATATGTCACAATGACTGCATTTAAAAGTTATTAACCCATTTTTTAACATAATGAAGAAATAATATTTCTTTCAAAAGTTATGATGCAAAATTATAATATGGATACATTTGCATTGTAATTAATTATAATGTATTTAACTTAATTTCCGTATTCATTTCCAAATTCATCTAGAGAACCACAACACCTACAGAGATGCACTATATATCAAAATGAAACTTGGGCGGTTCTATTATATAGCTTTTTTTGTTTTTTTGCTAGACTCAAAATTTTGTTTTTATCCCCAAGATATTAATAATAATAATTAATATATCATATGACATGATCAAGATTTAGATAGACGTTTTACCATGTAAATGTATCCATTTCCAGATTCATCTAGAGAACCAAAACACCTACAGAGGCGTACTATAATATATATCAAAATGTAGGTGTTGTGGTTCTCTAGATGAATCTGGAAATGGATACATTTACATGGTAAAACGTCTATCTAGACTAAATCTTGATGACGTTATATCTTCGGGATATAAGCAAAATTTTGATATATAGTACGTCTCTGTAGGTGTTTTAATAATGACATCCATGTTGAAGTTGTAGATATTCATTATAGTTTAATTGGAATAGCTCAAGGTACAAATATATCGAAGAAATAAATGGAATAACTTACACGTATGACAGAAAAATTAAACATTGAAGGATATTTTCAAATTTACTTTTTGTTTAAATTTTTATTTGACACATATTTTACTAATGCAAATGTTAGTAAATTATCAATCAAATGTTATTATAATCCTTAACAACTATTTTTGCGTTAGTACCAAATTATAAAAATAATTAGTAGTTAAAGAAAAATGAAAAAATTGTTAAATTTTATTTATCATCCTCTTCCCTTACAAAAATAAATAAATGTTTCAGAATTCCTTGATTTAAATAATGTTGCTGCTCTTTTTATAAGCCCATATAAATTAATGATTTTTCAATTAAATAAACTATATTTACATAAACGTATCAATTAATTTATACCTATAATGTACCTATTATACACAAATACGTAAATAATGGCAAAACAAACATAAAGATGTGCAATATTTAGTGATTATGAGTACTCATTAAGCAATGTAAAGTGTTCACTTATCTATTATAAAGATCCCGATTGGGCTATCTTCCGTACCAATCAAATGAAATGCAAAGAAGAATGCAAACATGCCTACGATAAATATGTTAATAAAATAGTCCTCGATGAGACCTCAGCTAAACTAAACGATAAGAAATTATTTAGATTTATTAAAAGCAAAAGGTCGGTTTCAAATGGCGTCTCTCCCCTTAAAAAAAGATGGGATATTGCACATTGATCCAAACCAGAAAGTATTAACCATCCTAAATGACCAATTCGCTTCAGTCTTCACTGCTGAAGATACCAGCATCGGTTTTCCTCATCTTAACACCAATCCTTTATCATCAATTGAAGACATCCACATCACGCCTGAAGGAGTATCTAAACTACTTCAAAATCTTGTTACCAACAAAGCCACTGGCCTATGACATAGCGGCACATTTTTTAAAGAAATACAGCCCTGCCTACTGCTCCTTTATTAACCCATATATTCAAACTCTCGTTACATCAGGGCATACTACCAAATGACTGGAAAACAGCAATGTGTCCTCTATTTTTAATAAAAAGGGGACAGATCAATGGCTTCCAAATACAGACCAGTCTCACTGATCACCTCCATATGTTTCAAAATATTGGAACATATACTCTTCAAACACATCATCCAGCATCTTCAACACCATAATGCTCTCTTGGATGCCCAGCATGGTTTCCAGAGAATAAGATCAACAGAGACGCAGTTGCTAATGTGTATACAAGACCTATAGCTACGCATTGATAACGATCACACCAAACCGATGCCATACTTCTCGACTTCTCAAAAGCTTTCGACGTGGACCCACACGGAAGGCTGCTATATAAACTCTAGCACTACGACATTAGTGGTAATAAACACAATTGGATGTCCAACTTTTTAAGAAACATAACTGAATGTGTTGTTTTTAAAGGTCACTCGTCATCAGCTGTTCAGGTTTCGTCAGGTGTGCCACAAGGAACGGTATTAGGCCCCTGTTATTCCTGGTATAAATAAATGACCTTCCCGCGTCTGTCACATCCACGACTCGCCTTTTTGCAAATGATTGTCTCATTTACAGAACCACTGACACATTAGAGGTACAAAAACTTCTACAAGATGATCTCAACAAACTACAAACATGGGAGACGAACTGCATGGTTGATGAAGTTTCATCCCGAAAAATGCGAGGTCTTACAAGTATGCTTGAAAAGGGAACAAGTACCACCCATCTACATTATTCATGTTAATTCATCGCAATCAGTATCTTCAGCAAAGTATCTGAGTGTGAATATTAACAGGAAACTTGATTGGAGCGTACATATCAATACGATCACTAAAAAAGCAAACTCCACTTTAGGATTCCTGAAAATAAACTTTAAAAAGTGCCCGACTGAAGTTAAATCCATGTGCTACAAAACAATGTTCTGACCTATTTTGGAGTACGCATCACAACTGTTTGGTGTCCGCATAAAATATATCATGTCAAGCAACTTAACATATTGTGTTTGCCAATTACTTTTTTATTTATTTTAATTACAAAGATTTTATTATAGTCTTCTAATGTTATTGTTTACAATTAGTTGGAGTAAAACAATTAGGCCCTTTTTTAGAATTTTTCAAAAATGTAAATTAATGTAATTAATATTTTTTAATATTAAGTAGAATACTTTTTGAATAATATCTGATTTAAAATGTATAATTAATTTCAACTATTTCTCCCACACCCATTGTCCATTCCAACACAACGATTTTTCACGTTGCTTGCTACTGAACAAATGAATTAAAATATATTCAATTAATAAGGAGTTCAATATTAAGATATAAAAAAATGTACATAAAATGTTACATAATTAAGAAAATCATGTCTGCATTTTTAAATCATATATATTATTCGTTAAATTGGAAAACGGAAACTAATGTACAATTGTTGACAAGCGAAAAGGGTTAACATTTTAATTTAATAAACTATATTTACAAAATGTTTAACAATGAACTATTCAGTAGCCTATACTTATCTGAAAGTTCACTTTGTTCTTGATTAACAAATGTTTCTGTTTCAAAAAAAATATTGTTTTACAAAACAAATTCAGGTTTTATGATTTAACTCAGAATAATCATAAATTTAATTGTAATCCATTGTAAAATTATAAATAATTATTTTGTATTTGAAATTCGTAAATAAACAATTCTAAAAATAGAAGAACATTTTTTTCTGATGATATAAAGCTAATTTAATACAAAGACTCTATATATTTTTTAATTTTATGCCACGCTTATATTATAAATGCGTGAGCAAAATTTTTTCCTCACTGTTTCTAGTGAGCAAAAAGAAATCGCTCTATGTTTTTACTATAGAGTGAGCAAAAAAATCGCTTCATTGATTTTTTGCTCACTGCATTATGAAAATGTCACTAAAATCAAGACTTATCGGAAAATTGGAAAATAAATCCCGGCGATTCAAATTCAAACCGCGTGGATTTTCGTATGCTGCAATGTTAAATTATTATGTCGATATTAATAATTAACTTTGAAAAGTTGAAAGTTGTCTAGTGATATCATGACGGAGTTATAATATATTAATATTTATATTATAACATATTAATATTATATTATTATATTATAATATTATATTATATTATATATTTATATTATAATATATTAATAATATAGAGATATAATGACGCAATTCTTTGGCTCACTCATTTATAATATAAGCGTGGCATAAAACGTTTATGCGCACTCGAATTGACTTCAATGCTCACTTAAATGTATATGCTCACTTGGCCTTCGGCCGCGTAAGCAAAAAAAATTTGCGTGAGCAAAAACTAATCAATTCTCGTGGCATAATATAATACTATTACGGACATCGATGTTTGAAAATAATCGGGCGGTAACGCGCCCTCTAATTTCATACATTGATGTCCTAAAAATCTCTTTTTAATAGTATATTGTCGATAGATTCATTTCCATGTTAGGAATGATGACACTAAATATGCACCTGCATTTCTTATTTACTATAGTTGAATGTATTATCAATTGGTAAAATTTACACGTTTAATATATGAATCATATTTTATAGTTTAACTTTAAATACGTTGAAAGTAATAATTGTTTGTGTAGGTAATATACCTCAAATGTTTCATAACAAAATGTGTTTATTTAAACATAAAATCCTCTTTAAAGGCGTTACCGAAACCCTTCGTAATAATGTCCGTTTTTTAAATTTATTTCTGTCTAACTTGGTCACGATGTAATGTGTTTTATTTTCATAAAGTAACCTGCCACTTATTGACAACTAAGTGCCAACAAGTGTCGACTATTCTTTATTTATAGATTCGAGGAGGCATTTATACTAAACAAAATGTTGGCGAAAAAGATACGCACATGCTGTATACCACTGGAAACTGTACCATCCGTGGGGGGATCGTACTATGTCTTCTGGCCTTATTTATTCCGGAAATTTGAATTCTGCAGTTACTGTCAGAGTGATTAAATAGATAGTATATTTATAGTCATTACATCCTGACACACCGTCTGCTTCAGTCAGAAACTGAGCTACCCCGAGTGAACATTTCATTAATGTCGAATCTCAAATTCAAAAACATATTCAGGTGGCCGTTTAACACATGTGTCTACAGACAATCCTGAAAATAAGTCTCATCTTACTTATTTTATCAAAGTCTATGGCTGTGTATAACGTAGACATGTAGGCAGCCTAAGCTGCTATCTTCGACTCTAATTAAAAGGTATGCAACCAATTTGTCAAAGATTTTCAGTCTATTTGTGTCTTGTGTTTTTGTCTGGAGGGTGTTGATGCCGCAACATCGCGTTGAAATCGGTCTTGTCGTTAATCATCACTATAGCGACGGAGAGTCTCAGCCCCCTTTTTTAATATGTTTTATTTGATATATTGGTTATGTAATGTATGGTAAACATTTCGCTATGCTTGTTACAAAAAAAACTATTCAATTCAAATGTTGGTTTATATCACTAAATTTGCTGAAATATTTACCGAAATATGTTCCATATTAAGCAACAATAACTGCTGGTTTCAGCTTTAATTCTTTCAAAATTGTAGTTATCCGTATCAGTAACATTAAATTGTATCACTGCTTGAGTAAAAAAACAAATTCTTCACGTGAATTTTTTTAATTAATTTTATTGGACGGTTTAGTTATAATCTTTAATATTATTATTATTTAATATCTACTGTAAATCATGTTGTATTGACTTTTCATATCATTAAGGATATGATAGAAATAGTTAGGTTTCATATACTTATTATAAAATAATAATGATTAGTAATATCTAATATGTTATTAGTAGTAGAGGAAGAGTCTTTCTAACTCACCCCCCGGAGCCCCCGCCCTCCCCCCGGAACCCCCACCCCGAGGGGGTCCGTGGGTGAGTTAGAAAGACTCTTCCCCTACTACTAATAACATATTGGATATTACTATAATTATTATTTTATAATAAGTATATGTACGCATTATTTTTACTAAACCAATATAACTGTATTTATTCTACGGATGACACTGGTATTCTTGTTTCAAACTGTCATTGTACACAGTTAGAATGAACCAGAACGACTAAAGACTAAAGAAATCAACCCTTATTTGCCATTCTGTCTAGGTAACATTTCCTGATCAAAAACGCTGGAAACATACAAATCAGTTGCTGGGGCCCTCTGGAAGAACCGCCTCCTACAATATCTCTCAAATTCAGGACCAAAACAAGTCACTCGAGGAACAGAACGCTAGTAGGTCGTTTCCGCTGAGAAAATCTAGTTACTAAATTGAACGATAGATTATGTAAAAGGTTTTTGATATTACTCAAGTAAATTGGACAAATCGGTGCGCTCTGTTCATTAATGATATTGCTGAAATCATTATTTATATTTCTGATTATGCGTTGATTATATATCATCGATTCTTTTCGTATTGATTCAAGAATCAATATATGAATTCAAATGTTATCATTGTAGACAAAATAAGTTTAATTTTATGTGACACTGCTCTGTCATGTGAAATGTTAAATATAAAATATTTCCTTAAACAATATATTAAAATTATGTGTAGGATTTTTATTAAAAAGAACTGTTTTAAGATATAATAATTTAATAATCTATTTTTTAAAAATTAAAATCTGCTTTTAATGCCATTGCATACTGATAAAATACTCCACGCTAAGTAACCAAACCTTCCTCCAATACCTCCTCGTCACACACAACTCTTCAACTCTTGACAACAGCAATCCAGCGGAAACTCCGCCAAATTCAGGAGGAGCGTGACGGGGACTACCCCTCGTTCCGGCACGTCCACGCCCCCCTGCCTCGCTCCCCCCCGCTGGAGCGCCGTCAACGCCCCGCTGACCGTGGCGACTTTCAGAAACCTCCCCGCTACCCGATCGATAACTCCGACAGAAATGGCAACCCTCTCAAGTCCCTGCTCCGTCGAGAGCGTCGTCGTAGCCCTCCCGCGCCACCGGCTGAACCAATCAGATATCGCCGCGTTGACAGCAGCAGCAGTAACAGCTGTTCGCAGTGCTGTGACGACAGTGATTGTGATTGGCTGGACAACAGGAAACCACCGCGAGCGCCACGGTCGATACAACCGCGTGCTGCAGCTGTAGCACAGCGTAGACAGAAGCCGGCAGACAGCGGGGGGGTAAGTGAGCTGATATCGCTGGTGCAAGCGCAGGATCGGAGGAACGAGGGAATGCTGCTGGATCTGAGAGAACGAGTGGATCGATTGACGTCACTGCCGCGACAGGTTGTGCCGACGCCGGCTTCCAGGATTCCACGACTGAGGCGGATCAATATGGCGGGGTGAGAGCTCGTCTTGTGATTGGTGGATTGGTGATATTATAATCAATATCTTTTCAATACGATTAAAAGCTTAATACAATAGATACATAATCGATTTTCTTAACCCTTCGTACGTGGACATACTTTGTAGGGTTTGCTACGTGGAGGGCGGGGGGGTATTTTACCCCACCCCCCCTGGAAAACCAAACTTCCTATCATCCGATTAAGCTAAAATTTGGT
>JAUZND010007037.1:0-10517 GCA_034780555.1 Coelogynopora nodosa
TATAATTATATGTACTCAATAAAATGTAGTTTTTTTTCATTTAATTTGCCGCTGGGTTTTAGCGGTATGGCCTATATAATAGTGTTCATTGTTTTTTTAGGTTGATGAAAAAAATTAAATTTATTCATAACATTGCTTGTTTGGAAACTTAAATATAATTATTTTTAGTTATGTACGAGTCTTTTCTTTGTTTGATATTATAGATTTAATTTACTTTTTTTAAATAAAATAGAAGCATGTATCAAAGTAAAAGATTACCATTTAGACATATAATTTGTACTATGTGCGTGTATACATAGGATGAATTTGACTTAATATATTTCAAGCAAACACTCGATGATTTTTAAGCTGATTTTCATGAAAACTGTTCAAATAAAATCTTAATCGTTTTCTGAAATTTGTTTAATGGTTGCAGTAAACGATAAAATGTGTATACATTAAAATTTCTCCGCTTTTTCTTGATATTCTTTCAGATTTAAGACCAAAATAAAGAATCATACAAAGTAACTCTTAATGGTCTAGTTAGCTGTTAAATATATAATAACTTTCTCATCTACTTTTTGATTTTGAGGAATGGAAATAATAAGTTGATTCGAATTTCGAATAATGATAACCTTCAGACGAATATAATTATAGCAATTCACCAATTGATCATTTTCACTATTTTTATTAGTAAGAATGATTATTAGTAGTCAATGTCTCGATTGATTTCTTAATTATGTAGTAAAGGTATTATTCAGAATATTTATAATGAATCAAAATTGAGGTTGTATATTATTTCATTTGTCATTCAGCCGTTATATCATTCAGTTGTATATAATTTCATATACAGGGTTGTTAGAAAAATGGTACTATAGTATACATAGAATTATAAACATATATTGAATTACATTTATACATCATAACAAAAATCGTAATATATTATATATAAAAGTTTTATTATATATTTCCATTGGGTACATCATTTTACATATTTCCATAACATGTTCAATATTGTTCTCCATTTCATTGTACGCATAACTGAGACTGTTTGAAGAAAATCGTTAAACCTTTGCCAGCATTTTAGCATTAATTGTAGCAGATTCTCAATTATCCTTTGTTTCATGTGGTTTACATGTCGGATTCTTGTGCCATAAACCTTGAATTTCAAATGACCCCATAAGAAATAATCCAACGGACTGAGTTCAGGTGAACAAGGTGCCCTCATTTTGGTTCCGCTCTTTTAAATCAAATTTTCAAAGTGTTAAAGTCAAGTGACTAACGAATTTTGTGGGCGTAGTGGAGTGGTGCCCCATCTTGTACGAACCAGCATTGAGAAAACCATAATAATAGACCTATTAAATGATTATTCCAAATGCCGAGCCATGCCATTACTTTTGGTCGACCTTATTGCTTGGCAGGATCCATCCAATGGGGATTTTCTGGAGATCAGTAACTACTGTTCTGTTTATTAACCTCGCCGTTAACCTAAAAATTAACCTCGTCAATGAATAATACTTTTTTCCGAAACTCAGGATCATTATTAATACACAATTCAACCCGCCTGTCTGCATCATCCTCAAACAATTTTTGCAGAATTTGTAATTTGCAAGGATGTTATTTTTAAGTTGGAGTAATTTTTGTATAATATTTCTAGGAATACCAAGTTTAAGAGATATTCTGATTACTAAAGTTTTCGAGAAGCGGTCATCATTGCTAGTACTGTCAATTTGATGAAGGGTCACTTCTTTCTTTGTACAAAACTAATCCTGTGTTTTGAAATTAGGATAATAATCCGGATACTCTACTTTATGTAATAGCGGTAAGTACCGTGTTTATTTTATTGAAATTTTCCACTATTTGCCTTAGTAACAAATTTGGGTTACTTACTACACAAAAGAATAATTTAAATTCTTTCATCTTTTGACCCTGCTTCTTATTCTAACTAATTTCGGCAAAATACAAAGAAAGAACTGTAACCCATGGATTAATTATATTACAACATGGCCCGCGTCTACCAGAGGGGGGCAGAAAATGTGCGCAAAATGTTCAACTTTTATTTGCCAACACATAACTAATAATAATAACTAATAACACATGTTTTCAAGCGCCAACACATAACTCAATATGTTTTCAAGCGATTGACTTTAAAATTTGAAGTATGGTTTAATAAATTTTAATAGAATTGCACTTAAAATGTTGAATAACATTTCTACGATGACGTCTTGTTTAAGTCAACATAAGCAATCAAATTATTATTATACATACAATACATGAAACTGTAAATAGTCTGGATTTTTAAATATGGTGTTTGTTTAACGTAAAATTTGTATAAAAATACTTTATGTGCACTATTTATTTATATTAGTATAATTTTACATTATATAATAACAATATATTTTGTTTGTGAAATATAGGTATGGTTCATTACTTTTTTTTAGAACGATGGTGTGAATTTACAGAATTTGCCTAAATAATATCAATATAAGTAGCTATAATCATATAATCACAGATAAGCTTTAAAGAAATCGTGGGTAGTAGTATATATTTTGATATAATTTGTACATTCATACATAATGCAAAATTAGTTGAACTGTTCTAAATACGATTAAATTATAAATTAATGTATTTAATATGCTTGAAATATTGTGAAGAAATATGCTTTACAGCTTTTTAGTAATCTAGTAATATATTATATATATATTTAATTAAGTACGTCTAATTAACTTAATTATGATGATATTCCTGAAAATTCATTACTAGATTAATATGTTGAAAACACCTGAGCCTTTTTATTCATTTTTCTATAAGTCTACTGACATTACAACACGCAAGCTAATTATTAGCTAACAACATATTATTATTTCTCAGAAATATTTTTAATATTGTGATAAACTATATCAAATTTGTTTAGGATGCTTATAAAATCATGTTGTACATATATCCATTTTTCGTACTAATTACTGCTATAATAAGTATGATTAAGTAAGGGTTAGATTATTTATTAAGTGAACTTTTATTGTGTTGATTTATTCAAATTCAGAATGATAATTAAAATACTCTTTCTAGTAAAATAGAAAAACAAAGCCTTGCTACTTAGTTATTAAAATAAAACGTTTTATTTTAATAAATAAGTAGCAAGGCTTTGTTTTTCTATTTTACTTATATACATTATGCTACTCAAGCTATATCTTATTAAAAACTCTTTCTAGTGTTTAAATTAGCAAAATTATAAAAAATTGTAAATTATTGCAGTTTCAGTTTTAAAAAATATAGAAAAGAAAATGTTACAATAATATATCTTTAAAATATACTACTAAAGCAAACTGGCAGATCCGGACAGCATTTTTTTATTTATGTAATAATAATGTTACAACATACATTGCAGTCCTAATAAAGACTAATATTGATCAAAATATGTATTGAAATGAGATATAATTGTTAAATTGTAACTGTTAAATAAATCCGCAAATCTATATCTCAAGGAGACATTTCACAATTTATGAATATTTGTATTTAACAGTTTATTCATTTATATTATATTTTTATTGTAAAATTTATAGTTTTGCTTACGTTTTTATTGATATCAATCATTTAAATATTTTATATGACTTATAATACAATTTTAGAAAAAAGACTATAAATGCGTACCTAAGCCATTATTATTAAGAAATAAATTAAATATGAAACTTGATGCTATTACAGTTGATAAATGTGTTAATGAAATAAGACGACTGTACTTTATGTCATTGGAGAATATAATTTTTAAAAATCTGAAAAAATATATATATTGTATGTAATGCTTCGAAATGGATCGAATAGAGTTATTAAAATGACCACACAGACATATGTGCTGGAATAGTTTACAAAATTATAATCACATATATACATACTATGTCATCTTCTATATACAAAATTGCTTCCTGTTATTAATAACTGATATACATCAACCTAAATTATTTCATCATTATGTTTATCTAAGTCAAACAGAGTTCTTCATTTACATTTGGTAAAACTAATCTGTATTATCAATCAATCAATACTATTCGAAATAAAACTTATTTAGACAAATCAAAAGCAACAATCATTTTGTGGATATATTTCCATACTCATGAAATCTTCCAAAGACGCTTTGCCTCCGGTTTGTTCTTCCATTATTTATTAGTTAAAATGTTATTCTTGATGCAATTACTTAGTAAAAACGAAGTAAAAATTGTCTACTAGGTTCGAACATAGGATTCCTAAATAGTACCTATTCACTTCTAAAATCAACGCCCATGCTATATTGTCAAAAACATTTATTAGATTTATATTAATTTAAAAATTAAATAAAATTGGTTGACGGTAATAGTGTTATAGATTGTATTATTTCAGATTTCATCCATAAATTGAAATTAAAATGAAATACTACAATATTTAATATGTTACTTTAGTGACATAATCTTACCATCTGTTTAACATCTCTTACTGGCGTTTTTATTCGAGTTATCAATTATAATCATTGTATCTCTTTATTATTTTGAGTAACCAATTTTATTGAATATTTAACTCAAAATTGGTAATTTATTCCAAATTTTAAATAATTTTAATTCATAGTAATTAAATATAAGGTTATTTGGAATAATGCTTTCAATCTATAAAATATTTATGAAATAAAACAATCTATTATTACAAAATATATATATAAGTATTTCAAAATAAATTAATCAGTCATTTTAAAATAGTTGCATCCCCTTATTAAAAGCTCCCTTATTACTGGAAAAAGTTAAGTTCAAGTCAATTTAATAACAAATGTTAATATTTGATCAAATAATTAACAAATTAATTAAACAACTAATATATTAAAAAAAATTAAGTATTAATTAATTGATTAATTAATAAGAAAGTATATTATATTATTTACATTTACTAATGTAGGCTAGAGCCCTTTTGTTTACTATTCATTATTAAATTATACGAAAAATACTTAAATTAAACGAGAATATGTGTGTTCAATTTAATATCAACTAAAAATTATTGCAGATATAAAAAAACATGCATCATAAATAAAACATCATTAAACCTTTTAAAAAATTGTACATGAAATGTATTATGAACATATGAAATATATGAATATATGTTATTGTAATATTTGTGTTATCTATTAAATTTATATTATACATATTATTTCCCTAGGTTTTATGTACTTTATGAGTTTATGAAAACATAACAATTTACTTGAATTAATTTGTGTTTATCAATCAGTGATTTATTGTAGTTAAGCATAAAAACCATAATAGTTTATTATAGATATTATTATTAACAAAATGATTAATTGTGTATAAGCTTGGCGTACAATAATCTGATGTTTTAAGTAACATGATCTATTGTTCGAAAATTAGACAAACATAACAAAGTTACTATTGAATACAATTTTAATCTATAATACATGATCGGTACTTTATGTCACTGTTAAATGACAAATTGTATATAAACGTGATTCAATAGAATTCAGTTACTCTGAATAAAACGATTATCCTATAAAGCGCATACAATATAGCAGAAAAGTATGAGAAAATCGAATGCCAACATTTTAGACAGCTTGCGGCTGAGTGTCTATGTATCATGCAGATATACTGTCAACATTTTTCATATATTTTATAATTAAGTACGGCATGGAATGGTTAAGAATATATCCTTTTTTCTATAAAATACAAATAATATTAACGGTATATAGGTATATATATATATACATTATATATATATATATGTATATATATTTAATATATTTAATTTATTTAATATATTTGTATATATATATATATATAATATATATATGTATTTTGTATATATACATTATGCATAAATATAATAAAAGTAAATATATTATTATTATACGAATTAATTATATAATGAATAAATATAAATAAATATATTATTAAAATTAATTATTTGAATTATAATTAATTATATAATTCATTTAAATTAATAATTTAGTAAAACAAAGAACAAAAATTGTATTTTTAAAATTACGTGTAATAATAAATAAAAAATAACGAAATATGATTTTAATGTTAATTTCACTAATCTTGAATATGATTAAATAAATTAAATAAAGATTAAATAAATTTATATTTGCAATTAAATCACAATTTGCAAAATATTATATCAACTTTTCAGGTTAAAGTCGCGTACTATAATTAAAAACTGATTAAAACTGGTTAGGTATGATGATTTCCAAATCATTGTCATTTATAATTTTAAAACTTTGCATCAGTATCACAGAATAAAACAATATCTATATTAAATTTTCCATATTTAATTGTTAATTTAAACTACGTAGCTACATACAAATATCAATCTAAAAGAATATTGATAATTATGATACCATAAAGACCACAATACGTAAACTCCGCGGAATATAAACATTACGTTAAGATCCTTGATAAATTAAAACATTTTTTACGTATCGAATAAAATATCAAACTTTGACATCATAATGTAAAAAATACAATATTTATATAAACTAACAATTACTCTTTTGATTTAATTATTATTTAATCAAGAGCAATGGAATTAATAAAAAGTTATTAAACCAAAAATTTATAGGGAGGAAAATCTTCCATTCCTGATAATTATTAGAATTTTTAAATAGACAAAACTATAGATAGACCATATTTGAAATTACCAACGTGTTTGAACAACCTTAGTTAAAATGTAATTTTTATTAAAAAAACAAATAAATTTATCTTTTTTCGCGTATATAATTGACCTTATACAATAATTAACTATTGTATAATTATCTCCCTGTTCCCTAAATATTACTTATTATAATAGTGATTGCACTATTAATGTTTAATTTTTACATTTTACAGAGTCTACGTTGTATAGGTTCACAACCGACAAATTCTTTAAACTTAATATAATATTCTTTAACTGTACTTTGAAATGAAATATTAGAATTACAACATAAAACGAAACTATCGCATTACCAACGGATATGTTAAGTAAACAATTCTATATCATTTACATACTGGAACCAAAGCCTACATAGAATGTTGCCTAAAACTTACTAAATCTCAAAATATGTTCAAACATAATAATCACTTAGACCTATATATGATTCATATCATATTGATGCTATCAGCTTTTTACTATTTTGACTATTACCTATCGAATTATAGACTTGAAAATAATATGCGATGTTAAGTAAACAAACCAACTATTATTATATCAAATATAATGCGGTGAATTTTTTTCTAATATTCGCAATAAAAAAATCAATGACTAACTAAATTATTATAATATTAAATTGATTTGTAATTTCGAAAGTACTTAGTAAACTAGTATTGTTGCAATCAATTTGAATAGTCGTACAAACTAATTGTGTTTATGTATGGGACTCTTATAGAGATAAAATTTATAACTTTTTTTATAAAACAATTATTTATTCTATATATTTAAAATCATACTCAAGAATTAAAAATGATGAAAATGGAAGGCTGTTAAATTTATCAAAATAAAACAATGTAAATGTAGATACATTATTAGGGTATTAAAATACTAATAAAATTGATTAAATAAACAACATTTCCTGTAAAATGTTAATCGTAAAAAATTTAATTAATTTCATTTGATTAACATTTTAAATATATTTTATTTAATATGCAAAACTTTTATGAAACTATCAACATTAAAATGTTGTGTTTGTGCTAAACTAATATTATGATTAAACTATAAATTATAAAATATAAACTAAAAATTATTAAACTATTATTATATGTTTAACTATTGTTTTCTTGTTACTGAAACTGTTCAATCACAGGTATACTAGATTTATGAATTTAATTATTTTTTTTTGCTTTGACGATTTATGTTTAATATTTTATGAAAAGTATTTCTAATTCAATTACATTTAATAGTTTTATTTATTACGTCAAACCTTTCTGAAACGATCAGTATTATCAAAAGTAATAAGTGTCAGAGTTTTATTGTATATGTAAGTGGAGATCTCCAAAATGTTTGACAAATATTTGATTAATTAGCTTATACTAATTAATTTCTTTGAATTAAAGTGTTAACAGTTTTACGATTTTTTATTTATTTAAATAAATAATAATTAATATAATTAATTATGAGACTTTAGAAAATGAATACAGATTTCATCCAATATAATTGATACATAATTATATATATAAAATTATCTATAATCAAAATAATAATTTTTACTAATATTTCTTAACAAAAATATGTTCCTATGATTAACTTTATGTGAGTTTACAAAGTATATGTTTAATTTATTTTTTATTATATGCTATTATAACTTTATAATTCACTCAATTGCGTAACCTATTCCAACAAAAATATGATATCTAAGATTTTTTACATTAAAAAATTAACAATAGAATATTAAAAACGATTACATCAGACAACGTATAAAATCAATCATATAACGCAATACTAATGTTTTAAAATAAAAAAATAACAGAATATATATTTCAATTATAATGAAAACCATAAAAAAATATTTTCGTAAAATATCACAATTTAAAATAATATTAAAAAAATTATATGAACTATTCCTTCGATAATATAAAATCATTCTATATCATTACGCTTTTTAAATTGATTGCAACCTAATATTGAAGGGTTGAAATAAATATTTGATTGAAGATTATCATCTTTTGATCTTACAATGTATGTACGAAATCAATGTAGACTGGCAAACCTAAAATTCAAATACGTACATAATATGGATATATTATACATAGATAATAACATTAAATTGTTTTATTGTAACTAATTATTTAATTTACAAAATAATGATAAATATAGAGGAAATCGAATAACATATAATGTGAAAGGGTTGATTGCATTAAATAATTAATATTTATTGAATTGAAGTTTAATTATTTTAAAAATATTAAAAAACGTGATTATATATTAATTATTTGACATTTTAAAATTATATATCGTTTCATTTAAAGTTAGAATAATAATTTTTTGAACGCTGTTTTTAAAATAGAATCTTGGTCGAACGCCTTGAAAACATTCGAAGCTTGGCTAACGGAAACGGAACTACACACTGCATCCTTTGTGCAACTGAATTTGGTTTGCTAACAACATCAGGCAATCCTTGTACAGTCTGCCTGCAAGCTGTTTGCGATAAATGCGGTGTCGAAATGGTTAATTTCCACAACCAGAACGTATGGATTTGCAAAATATGCAGTGAAAATCGTGAGGTATGATTTAGTTTTTAGTTTTTATTCTGATTGATTATTATTTGGAATTATAAAATAGATTATTAATAAAGTTAACCAATTTGGATGGGAATTCTGTATAATCATTATTTTAATAAATGTAAAAAGAAATAATCAATAATAGGAAATAGAAAATTACATCTTTTTGCTTTGTTCTTGGTAATGACATCATAATTATTAAAAAAAAAATTAAACTTTGTTTGCTTTTTTATTTTGTTTGTTTGAAGCGCTTGCTGATGCAATTTATAGTCGGAAATAAAATAACAAAGATATTTAAAATATCACATTATTAACTGATAAGTCTAATTATAATTCGATTATTTCTGAAATTTGCATAGATAGGAAGAATGAATACTATATGTATCTGAAGTAAATACAACTTTTCAACAAATTGCTAAAAATATATAAAAAATACATGATTTTGTCACGTTTGAATATTCCAATAAAAATATGTTCATGTATTTGTAATATGTTTCATCATATAGTTCATTAAAAAAGGCGAATTCGTTGAAAATTTCAACACGTTGGATGTTCTCTACTAGAAAACTCCTTGTTTGTATTGTCATATTAACCTTATTTTTATGGATGACAATGAAAATATTATTAATGTTTAGTAGGGCAGAAATATAACAACATAATAGAAAAATATACTGTAACTCTCTATTGCATTAATGATAAAATATCCTATCAAATGCCCAGTTGAAATCGCAGTCCGACGTTGCCATTGGATGCGGCTATTTTACTCGCTTCCAAGAAAATGGATTTTCACTAGACTAAAATGATAACCGAATAGCCCCTGTGACTTCGGTATATTACTAGCCTACATGCTATAATTTATTATTTTATGTTTTTTTATCTTCATATATTTAAACATTTGTCATAACGAAAATGAGTTATTTATTTAATCCGAAACGGATCAGTAAGGGTTTTTAATCACTCGACTAACACAGAAACGCGGAAGTCTGAATGGCAGCGCTAATCTCTGCACAATTTACATATTATCAAATATTGTGCTATATTTTTTAACAGTTCATTTCAGAATTCTTCGCATTTTTCATGGTTTTTCTGAAACAAATACTATTCAACTTTTGTTCATTTCATATTCCTTTTTTAATGTTTGATAGAAGCTAATTCAATGGATTTGTAAACTTTTCTGACATTTTTGTTGACATTTTAATTTTTTTTGGTAAAGAAGTAGTATGGAACATCTCTTTCTGCATAACCCCCCCCCCTCCGCCCACGCATTTTTTATTTTTTTTTGATGACTCACCTTCCCCCCCGTGACCTTGACCGATGTGA
>JAUZND010007038.1:0-10104 GCA_034780555.1 Coelogynopora nodosa
GAACCTTGTATCTTGCTTACCTCGACTATCTGTCCCAACAGAACCTTGCATGTTCCTTACCTCGACTATCTGTCCCAACCGAACCATGCACGTTACTTACCTCGACTATCTGTCCCAACCGAACCATGCACGTTCTTACCTCGACTATCTGTCCCATCCGAACCTTGTATCTTGCTTACCTCGACTATCTGTCCCAACAGAACCTTGCATGTTCCTTACCTCGACTATCTGTCCCATCCGAACCATGCACGTTACTTACCTCGACTATCTGTCCCAACCAAACCATGCACGTTGCTTACCTCGACTACCTGTCCCAACCAAACCATGCATGTTCCTTACCTTGACTATCTGTCCCAACCAAACCATGCATGTTCCTTACTTCGACTATCTGTCCCAACCGAACCATGCACGTTGCTTACCTCGACTACCTGTCCCAACCGAACCATGCACGTTGCTTACCTCGACTACCTGTCCCAACCGAACCATGCATGTTCCTTTCCTTGGTCCCAACCGAACCATGCACGTTCCTTACCTCGACTACCTGTCCCAACCGAACCTTGTAGTGGGTCCTGGGTGCCATGTCGGCTGAAGAAACACTCGGTTCTGGCGAATTATCACTTTCTTGATGAATAGTTAAAATATTCACTTCGGAGTTCGACTGTCAAGGAAATAATTTTATTCATTAACCAATAAATATATATATACTGCCTATTATAATTTAAACATAGTTATGTATATACTTTGTACATTTTATCACACTAAATATGTTGCATTATTTTTCATAATCCTATAACATAATTTCCTTTTTATAAAATGTAACTTTAGCTTTTTTCATTTACAGATATTCATAATATGATTTAATTTGAAAAATATATTTTCTCGTCAGAGTTAAATCTCTGGTGAATATAATTTTTTATTTCCAGTGAAGTATTGTGTAACTGATGTACACAACAACGGGATGTTGTTCATATTAGAAAAATTTATTTTATATAATGGATACAAATATACTTTACATTACATTTTATTTTATTATATATGTAACTTTTATCCAGTTCTTGAATTTACATTTGAATTTTCATTTAGCGCTTAGTGATAGATGACTTCATGAAAATACCATATATTTTTTTCTTTTCGTTTAAACATTTACCGCAAAAACATACACATATGAATCATTCCCGCATGCATTTTATCTTTCATACTCTCAGTATTAAAATCACTGTGGCTAATTATTTATTTTTACGCGATTTTATAATATGTATTTATTTTTTGATTAACACAGAGTTAAAAGATAATTTTAATAGCCAACACTATTTGTTGTCATTTTTGTAAAAACACTACCCAATCAAGGTAGTGTCTATGAATTTATTAATACTATATAGCGCTTCCTCTAATTTTGGTGAAACTGGATTAGATTTACATTCTTGCTTTAACATTCAATAGTCACAATAGTCAAAAATAGAGAAAAATTATCAAAAATGAAAATTGAAAATCCCAATTTATGAATTCTTTTAATTTATGTTATATTAAAAAATTGTCACACACAGATTATTTTTATAGTAGACCTACCTGTAATAGTATTTTGCGTTAATACTATCAACAATTGTTTTTTAATAATCATTTAATCTCATTTTTATATTTTTCAAGAATTCATTTAGCATTGCATACGTATGTATTAATTTAATTTTCTTCATCATTATATCACCAAAAGCTGTTCAATTAAATTATTAAACAGTTTTTACATTTAATCTCAATATTTAATAACATCTAAAATGTTAATAAACATAATAATTGTAAGCTATATTTAGTCGAAAAGGATAAATAACGATAAATCAGAGCTTATGAAGCTCATAAAATATCCAGAAATGGAACTGTTAATGGCATTCTTTAAAAAGGAATATATTTATTAATTTAATTTGGTATTCGCGTCGCTATAAATACCAATCCAATCAAACAATTCATGCCAGCTAGTTTTCGTATTACCACGTTTTTGATAATGAAATAAGTTTGATAGAATAACTCATTAAATTATTTTTATAAAGAAACATTGAGAATATAATTACAAAATATAGCATCACGAATATATGTTTCAAGTTCAATTTTGAAAATGTTTTGGTAGTTATAGAGTAAAAAGAATCACATGACCCTTTTATTCTATATGAATTTGATAGATTTATAAGTTTAATTACAATATGCAACATATGGAATATACAGTATATATATATAGTAGCAACTATTTATGGAATGTATTCCATTTTCATGCATTTTAGAATTTAAAATTGTAGACAAGAACTTCCATGTTTGAAGAATGACTTCAGTGCAGTTTGATATACTAACGATATTAATTTGGTGAATAAAATCTTCATTGAGAAAAATTTTAGAGATTGATGAGTAAAAATGACTTAAAATATATCGAATCTGATTGATATCTCATTTAAATATTAGCAAACAGTTTTTTTTTTAATTTGCAGCATTGGATAATACCGGTTTAAGATTATTGCTTATTTTTATGAGGATTCTCTGTTATATAGTTAATGATATTTTTATAAGCGTTTTTTTATCAAAACAATTAATTGTATTTTTTTTATTCATTATTTATGCATTATTGACTGTTCGAACAAATATTAAATTTAATTGAAAGTTGATATGTTATTAAATCAGAATATTGTTCCAATTAAAAAATATAATGATAATTTCAGATAGAAAAGTTCTGAAATAATATAGTTTTTTTAAATAAATAAATAAATAAATAAATAAATACACTTTTTTTAATTATAAATATTTTCAACTAATTATGTGTTCATTTAAATAGTAAACTGTTTGTATGACAAGGAAACAAAAAATAGTAGAATAAGAAGAACTACAATTAATTTATAGTTAATGAATTTATTTTGTTACAGAGTAGTAGTTTTTACTCTTCTGCCAAACTTAAGTTTCATAATTTATTCATGAAGTTTGTCTGAGACTAGCTAAAAAATAAATATGTCACTATTTTCATAATCCATCAATGCCCGGTTACAAATTTTCCAAATATAACAATGTGTAAGACTTATACGAGAAACGTTTACAAATAAAAAATATCGTTTGTAATCATGTGAGTTACATATAAAAACAAATTAGTTTTAAAACAAATTTTGTTATAAATAAAAAAATAATTAATTTTTAACAAGCAATATTGTATTCAAGGTGGTAATAAATTTTCCCATTTACCTTTCTTAAAATATGTTAAAATATGTATTTTATCCATATATATATATATAATGCCTTTTTCACATTAAAAATGAATAGTAAAAAATGTATATATGGAAATATGAAGTCTCTGTATAATTTACTGATTTTAATCACATTAAATTATCATTTTATATCATATTTTGATCATATATTTATTTTAAGAATAACTGTTAGTATTTTACCAATTGCCTATTCTTAGGATTATATTAATCTTTCAGAGATACAGTGAGTATTATCATGACAATGAATATTACTATTGTTACAAAACTTAAGTTATTTCATAAAAAGACAGAATACAAATATTTTTTGTTTTAGTTGAACTATGCATTATAACACATCAAATCACACATCTCTAAATTTACACTATACTATTTTAATTGCGACCAAATTAATACATGTTAAACATGTAATTCAAAGCTAAAACCTAATTATAATTATTAATAATACGTCGAATACTTTATATATCGTAAAACGTTTAAATTTAGTGATTCACGATTTTGAAGCGAAACAAATATTGTTGTAAATAAGACTCAATGAAGGAGCTTAATTCATACTTTGATAAAGCATGAATATTTTAATTAAATTAAATATTACGAAATGAATCTGTCTTCTTAAAATGTCATCTAAATGTTCAGAAATATGCTTAACCAAGGGTAAACAGGAACCACGGCGGAAATGTAATAAAATTGGTGAAATAAGAAGGAAGCAATAAAACAAGGTTTACATTCCTTTAATGAGCTTGGATACACAGTGCCATTGTGCCGACATATTGATATTCATGGATACGTAACACTGCAATTGCTTTTTAATATTAACTTTTTTATTATTAACTTAACTATAAAGTTGAAATCATGCACCCAATAAGAATAATGAGGAATTTTGCCTCAAACAAATTTATTTACTGTTCACAATGAAAGCGTATTCTATAATTTTACACAATTTGAAAAAAATAAACGATTTATAGTGTTTTACAAAATCTGGTTAGATTCTCATCAGATTTAATGTCGAAAATAGTTTTTGTTACTTTTTTATCCCTTCCACGCAAGTCAAGAATTTGTTTTTAATTACTTCAGATTGGAGTTCAGAGACTAAAATGATAGAATAAGTCTTAACCCTTTCAATTTGAAGACCTAAAATATACGGGTTCTTAATCTGTAATATCTATTGAATTTAGGTTATGTTTTAATTCATTGTCGAAATATTCGTTAGCGTTCATTTTTTCAAAGACTTTTGTAGTTTCCAATATTCCAACAATTAAAAAAATTCTAATTTATTGATGAGTGCATTTCGACAATATTTTATATTATCTTACTAATTGATGATAGACGGCTCCAGTTTTTCCTGCCTTCAGGTAGAAGTTTCATATATATATATATAAATAATTTAACGAATTTAAAATTATTTGCTGAGCTGATATGTTTTGGAAAAGTTAAGTAATAAAACATTTATTTAATATAGTGAAGTAAATGACGGTCTTGATGACGAAATATTTCACCATAAATTTGCATAGGCATATTGTTTACCAACACATTTCTTCCCTCGATCGATTGCTAAGGCGTAATTGAATATGATACCAATATTCGTACCAAACTTCCTTTCAGAAATCGACAACATATTATCTTACCTTAGCAACGAGTCTATATTACTGTTCTACAAACATAAGTATAATATATTGTTATGTGAAAGTTGACTTTTCATATATTTCGTGTTTTCATTTTTGCGAGAATATTGGATCTTACTGACTATTTGTGATGCTGTCTACTTTGGACTGCCTACCCGGGTGTGTTTACCAAGATGTTAAGTCACACAGCAACTTCGGTTTCGTTTATTTAAGGGGTGGGAATCGCGTTTAATATTTTCTTTAATATTGTCATTGAAACTTTGTCATTATCGCTAACTAAAGCTGGCATTTATAAGTAGTACGAATTATTTAATAAAAACTCGTAACTTTTGTTGCTTCTTTTAAAAACAAATTTTCTATGAAATTTCAATTTATAAATAATGCTAATATTTACATTATGAGCTCAGTTCCAAAGAAAAATGATGCATCATATGTATTAGCCTATTTTAAGATAGATTTTAAACATATTGTTTTGTTAATAAAAAGTTAAATAATAAATAATTAATAATAAATACCAAATAATAAAAAATAATACAATTGAAAAAACATAAAATAATAATAATAATAATAAACTTCATTCTCATACAAGTTTTTGTTAAATATTTAGTTTTTTAATCAGAATAATTGGACTAATAAAAATAATTCGAATAACATCACTAAATAATGTATATATTTCTCAAATTATTTTGTAAACTTACTGACTGTATTACTACCATGTAAATCTATTGTTCCACTATAACAGTATTTTAAGTCTTGATTATTTTTACTTACAATATGATCGTGATGACCGCCGCGTTCTCGTTTGAGCTTGATCCACTCCGACAAAAGCAATCCACTTTCTCGAAATCCCGACATCATGGTTACACCTTAAAGTTGCTTTAATTGTGATGTACAATAAATGGCCTTAAATTGACACTGACATTTATTAAACATTTATGTGTATTTTTTATATTAAAATTCACCAGATATTAATTCTGAAATAACGTGATTAGCGTGTTTTGCAACAGTGAAATTACTAGATGATCTGTTTTGTAACTTGCAGGTATAACAAAATACGATATATGGATAAACGAATACACCAAGTCAAGATTTTGGTGATGTTTGCGAACGTAGTTAGTAAGAGAGACAAATTTTGTTGGCAGGTTGTTTTCTAGCTATTACTGGTGGGAAAATTAACAGCAAAGTGCTCAGAGTCATTTGGGGTATATTTACATTTGTCTACACCCCAAATCGTCACACTTCATTATCCAATGAAATTCAAAATGCAACATCGCTGATATTGTTCTCCTGTAAAAGCCAATTTTAATATTGTGTGGAGGCTTGGTGATGTTATCAACCAATGAAGAAATTATTTATTTAAAATAGTATTTAAGAGCATATTATAATAATTATAATTATAATGAATAATATTAATATTATTACGTAGGCGCATTTTGTTTTCTTAAATAAATTATAGTAGACACTATACTTCACAATTATTATAGTTAATACATAGTGCGAAATTGTGATTTATTTATGGTATACAATAGATCAATATAGTTATTGTAGTTTATATGATTCATGATTGGATTTGATTTGATAGCATTAGATAACATTATTATAAGATAATTTGTTTATTCAATTGCAGATATAAATTATTTAATTATGCAATTTCGAAACACCAAATTTCCAATAGACAAATAAAAAATGCTATACATTTATAAAATATCAAATTAAATATTGTTTCCTATTTTTTAAGTAATGAAAAATCTCATAAATGCAGAAAACAAAATTAAAATAACAATTTAATTAATCAATGTTTTAAAATCAATCAAGTTTACTTATTTAAATTTTTCGGAACAATACTTAACCATTGCAAGAATAGACCGGCGGCTAACTATCTTCTTCAGAGATCTACTATTTACTACTTACTACTTACTACTTATCATTAGACAATTCGCACGTACGTACAGTATAATCAACAGCGATTAATTTTAAATTTATGCTTTATAGAAATATCCAATAACGATAATTACCAAAAAGAATAATATACTTTGACATACTACAAAATTCTCCGTTAAAACTTTAACGTTAGATGTATGTATACAATATCAATATATAACGATTTTGAGCAGATACATAATCAGAATCTACATTTTTAAAATGAGGAGATTTGAATATAATATGTAATATATGAAAAATATCGTTAATTATCGATATTTATTTAAGCATGATCAATTTAAAATAATATTTTCAGAAAATAATCATCTGAATATTGACCGCAAAAATTCAATATTGCTAAAAATATAATAATTTCTGTAATATTCAAATATGACAGAAATTGTATGGTTATTACTAGTTATTGAAGATTTCAGGATCGTTTACTAATTTTGTTTACAATGCGGCACAAATGTATGTGCACAAATTGGTGTAATATCATGTATATCATAATATCTAAATATAGAAAAATGGATTATATGGTTATTCAATATAAATGGCGCATTTCCATAAAATATATTTAGTATGATATGATGTATGACAGTAATTTTTCATAATATTAGAAAGGACATTATCGTAAAAATATATAGTTTGTTTGATTAAACTATGTAAATATGCATTTCTCGCATTCTAAATAAAATACATTAAAAGCATCAATAAATAAATTTAACAAATATCCTATTTTTAAATATTTATAATATTAAAATATTATAAATTCGCAAAAAATCAATTAAAATGTATTAGCAAATTTATTGAATATAAATATATATGAATATTTATCAAATAAATTGATTACCACATCATTTCAGAGTTAAAAAGCAACATTTTTACGTATCCACTTAGCAATATATATTAAAAAAATTATTAATATATTTTGCATTACTTTAATGAAGCATAAATTGTATTTCTGATAAACCACATACAGTTTTTAAATCTTGCAAAAATATACATCATTCAACGTCAAGGTTATGAACATTAAAAGTTTCGAAAATATACTCTGCAATGGTGTTTACCATAATTTATCAATAATGAAAGTGAATAACTCAACGTTGAACTTGACTTGTGCATCACCATACAAAGACAGTCTTACTACCGAAATGCTTGAAATGTTTCATATAATAATGGGAAGTATTGCATTCACCAGTCTCTTGTTGATGCCGTTTTACATTTTTTTAGTATACAACTCCGAGAACGAAGCATAACAATATATACATAGGAATGTGTGACTATAATATATGGCAATATATGTAACTAAAGGAACAAGTAAACTTCTTAAAATTAATTAAAAAATTGTGTTATTCGAATGAAATATTTAACTTATTTGTAAGTGTTATATGTTAAAAGTTATTATTTAATATAATTAATAAATATGTATATATTTTTAGTTTGGATTGTAATTGTTAAGTATCATGTAATGTGGGATGAAAATATTAATACACAATGAAAAATACTAAAGTTTACTGTTATGTATATATATTTATATATATACCAGAGTTCAATTTATTGTCTTGCAATAGTTGAGAACAGATTTTCTGAAATACGCTCAGATGAAGTTTGAAAGTGAAATTCTATATAATTTGGGTATTCTGATTCAGAATCTGTAGTTTGCTTAGTTTGAATTTTTCTTTTCAATCTAATATCTAGAAAAAGTTGCTGATTGTCATGTATGTTATTAAAAATAACAGATCAATTTAAACTGTTTATATAATTTGAATTGTAGTTTTTTAATATTTAAGTCACCCATGAGATTAAAAAGGTTTGCTTACATGTTTGGATCGCGTGTGTATCTTTTTTTCGTCATAAAGTCCTAAACTTTCCCAAATAAAATAAATAACTAATAGAATTCTCCAGGAAATGTTTTGAAACTCTGTGAATCTATTATGTATGCCGAATTTAACAATGTAAAAAATGTATTTTTGGATATAGCTGTGGTAAAAATAAAGATTTCGATTTTTCTAATGTCCATATATATGGACATCATTTAAAACAAAAATAATTATATATTAAATATCTTTGTTGTTTATTATTATTTTATAGTACTTCGTTTTGAAAAACTTTAAAATGAAAAAATGTTCTCGATAATTTTCATGTTTTAACTATTTTTGAAGGGATTGTTCTATTTAATAAAATATATAAGAGAGAAAATTTTTATAAATAAAAGAATTTATTTCATGTTATTGATATATGTCTAGTACCATTTTGATTTTCAATTTGTGGATCTCTGAGATTAAAAAATTTGAGCTTAAAAAATTATTTTCGTAATCAGCGTAGGATATTTATTCTAAGAGCATGTAAGTATTTTTTCATTCACTCAAAATACAACACCACATAAACCCAAAAATGTCAAAACATAAATAACAAGTTATAATTAATAAAATAAAATATAATTAATTAAAATAACCCACACACGTATAGCGACTA
Organism: Coelogynopora nodosa; assembly: GCA_034780555.1. Taxonomy (NCBI): domain Eukaryota; kingdom Metazoa; phylum Platyhelminthes; order Proseriata; family Coelogynoporidae; genus Coelogynopora; species Coelogynopora nodosa. The sequence goes on from JAUZND010007038.1 coordinate 9,248, forward strand.
CCGACTTACATCTATATACAATAGTAGACTGAGTTAATCAACACGTTGATCAACATCTATTCCCACCAATACATGAGGAGACTACTGACAGCTTACAAATGTGTTGACCGACTCAGTTTAACAGTGTAGGAAAACTTTAGTGGCAACTCAGTTGCTCGAAGTAGCCTATTTGTCAAGTTGAAAAACTGGCAAAAGTTTCTTCTTTGAAGTTAATAATATGAAAACAATATTAATCCAAAACCAATTCTTAGAAACTACTATAATATGTTAACTAGAAAATAATAGTGGATATATTTGAAAATAAAAAAGTTAGGCGAATTTGAAATACCATTCACACAAGAAATTACTCATAAACTAATAAGAATCAATATTGCCTGGAGAACAGAATGATTGCGATTTTAATTGAATATATTCGTATCAAATTAATGTAATATTTTTTTGAGAAACTGAGGTTGAAATAATTACAACAATTGTAATATTTACAATTTAATAATATTTTTTCCAATCAATTACTACAAGTAATTTGATGAAAAGTAATGTGCAAATATAATAAAGATATTAATAATATCCCAGCGGTGTTTAATTTTGAAGCGGCAATAATGATATATAGGATAAAGAAGTAATATACTCAGTGGCAAAAGTTTTCAAAAATCAGTTTTTCAATTGTACAAAAAAAATTACAAAAAGTGACGAGATTTAAAAAAATAAAGTTCGGGTAGGTCCTCAGCATAGCTGAATTATGTAATAACAATAAGTTGTCCATATTGCGTTTTTTCGTAAATACACATTAAATCATTATTATATAGATTACACTATGATTTTGTATTATTTTAGTAGCTTTCTAGTAATTAACACTA
>JAUZND010007039.1:0-10517 GCA_034780555.1 Coelogynopora nodosa
GCCCCCCTCCTCACGAGCACCCGCCGGGTCACTCCGCTGCCGCCCCGTAGGAGAACTCAGCTCGGTGTTCTCCGCCTGAAGACGACTGGAAGGAGACCCGACACCGATAAATAGACAGATGACAAGGAAAATGAGAGAGGATTAATGACATTGTGTGGTCGTGTGATCAACTGTCTCAACTGAAAAATTATATATTTTGTTTGTTTTGCCATACATAATTGATTATTTGATTAAATAGGTTTACTTAGCTTAGCTTAGATAGTTAGAAATGCCGAAATTTATTAAATAAACAGATTTGGAAATACATTGATTGGATTACATTAGGGGGGAAATGATGACGACAACGTTTGAGGCTACTTTTAAAGATAACTTTTTTAATCAATACTCAAAATAATAGTATTTGTATATACCTGATATCTTATAATAACAAAAAATATTACATGCATTATACCGATATCAGTGGGGAAAACGATGAACATCTGTGATCATTACCATTTTCAAAATTAGGTTTATAAGAAGAAGAAAAGAACTTCTCCCGGCTAGATTTAGTATAATCATAATACTAATAATATTGTTGGATTTCAAACAGTATCAGCCTAGTTTAAATCACAACATATTTCACATATGTCTAGATATCGATGGAAAATATGGTAAAGGAAGGCTGGAGAGCACAACACATTCAACTACACACTAATGTATAGCAAAGTAAGGAGACATTTTCAATGTCACGACTTACTCTCTTTCTTGTTGTAAAACTTTGATTGCTTTGCTTTGTTCGCGAATTTTGTCGCCAAGTTTGTCGTTGGAAGTCCTATGAAATGGACAGGATGGAGGGGAGGTTCACAATTAAATAAATATGCACATTTTGGATCATTGGCGCATATCAAGTAGTGTAAAGACTTTTAAAAAATCGTCATTTCAGGAATGCGTTTCATTAAAACAACAGATGGCATTTTTATGACTGTTAAATTCGTTTTTATATTATACTACTATTAATACTCGTATTACATCAGTATAGATACATTGATAACAAAAAAGTAGGAAAAGTGTGTTGTGTTTAAATGTTATGTATGGAGTTAAAAGATTACATAAGTTTATATTTAAAAAAATGCATCCAGATTTGCAAGTTTTTTAGTAAACTGTTTTGAATTTCTATAATTATAATTATTTATGGCGTAAATTAATAACTGGTTTCGCTTTTCGATTTACAATAATTTAATTTAAAATATTTTGAATTAATATACAAATATTTAAATTGAAAATATTTTAAATTATAAAATTTGAATAAAATAAAATTATAAGAATACAAAATTATAAACTGAAAATACGAAATAACTAATCAATCTAAATCAGCAGAATTTATAGTGTATAAAATAATGTAGGAATTATTAATTAAATATAATTTCATTGCTGCCCTGTCATATAAAATAAAATTCCTTGAAAAAGCTAAAAAAAAGCGAAACCGTTTGGATAAAAAAAGGGTTTTTATTTATTTATTCTATTATATTTATATTTTAGCATTAACTTGATAACGCCTTTGTGTAGTTTTCTATAAATAATAAGTTAATTAAAGTTCACAGTACTAGTGAAAGTAACTAAATCCTCATTCAATAAATGTTCACTTCTTAACAAATATAACATTAACTTTGAATTACTTACTATATTATAATTATATTAACAGTGTATTTTATTTTTTCCTTTATCAAGTTGATGTCAACTTATTAATATGTCAAATATATATATAATATCAGAACCAATGTTTTAAATATTAGAAACATATAAATTGATATAATTATTATATGTTTTAATATATAGTTCTATAAACATTAAATAATATACTGTTATACAAATGTTTTAATAGAGTATTTATTTTACTTCATTTGATTTAAAATTTGATTATGTATTTCATTTAATCAACTTAAAATTAATAAAATTAGCGAAACTTATATCAGTTTAAAATTATGAAAAAAAACACAGACAACTGTTACATGTATTGAACAATATAAATCAAAATTATCAACAAATCATACATGGCATAAATAAGTATAGCCGTTATACAGAAATAATAAATAAATATAATCTAAGATGCAAACCGAAAAATGAAACAATAACAAAGCAGCCGCTACATCGAATCACTACCTACTGAACATCATCACCTAGCTAAAAGGCTATAATAGAACTGAAACTGGCTCTGCTGAGATATACGATTGTATTAAAACAAACCCGTTCCTCCTCTTCACACTGGTATACATCGATGCAACAGTGCACCTGAGCGGCATCCTCAAAGGGGACGGTCATCTCAACTAGATTAGGACATTCCGTTTGTAGGGCGTATTTTAGTTGACTGTGGCACTGACACGAACAACATCTGGAATCGCTGGTAGACGTTCACTCGTTTTTTACAATAATTGACCACTAAATAGTGACAAAAGTCTAGCATTTAAAGTGCTTTATGTGTTAGAATGTTTTAACATCTGATCCAACTTTTCCTTTTAATGAATATTACGTACAAGTATCAACTGTTTTGAATGAGTAGTTCCACTCAGGCGATTGTAGATTAAATGTTGTTTCTCTCAAGGCTCTCTGTAGGCTTTGAAGAAAAGTATGAAGAGAACTGAACCTGGCTAAAATTTTTTTTAATACATCCATAAATTGTGTCGTATTATAGAATAAACGTTTATTAATTATCTTTGTAATCAATCCTGGTGCAATTTTTCATACGATGAAAAAACAAAATAATATTGTTTAAAGAATACTTATAATATACCAAATGATATGTTTAAACATTTATATAATACAAGGCACCTTTTTAATAAAAATTGTTAATAAAAATGTCAATTTTAAAATAGCAACACAATTATTCCTTAAACAAAGTAGTTATACTCGTAAATGTTTATCGATAAACAAAAACAACAGTAGCCTATAGACGTAAATTAATTGTTGGGTATTAAAAATAAATGTTGAAATTAAAGTAAGTGGCTGCAACCATTATTTTCAATAAATTGATAAGTGTTAATTATCATGTATGTAATACAATCCCAATTGCAGATGACAACATCACAAAAGTTAACACCTTTAACTTGGTTGAGTTAATGCATATAATTGTCGGATAAACACATAAGCAGAGTAAATGACAGAGTATACCAGGTCCCCGATAACACTTACTTTTGTTCCTGAACCCAGTTGTTGATACTGGTGACCACCATTTCACTCTCTCGGTGGAGACGGTCGCTATTGTCACGAGCCTCATCCAGGGCGCCCCGCAGCACTGTCACCTCCGTCTCCAATCTTGAAATTTCTTTCTGGACATAGAGAAAGAGACAGAGAGAGAGATTTCTGAGAGAGAGAGATTTCTGAGAGAGAGAGAGAGAGATTTCTGAGAGAGAGAGAGAGAGAGAGAGAGAGAGAGAGAGAGAGAGAGAGAGAGAAGGGAATAAATGGTACCGTTTGTGTAGCTTAGACAATGGATAGATACTAAAACACATGATGAGAGATCTGAATAAATTATTAAATAATAATATTTAAAGAAGTGTATTATGCTAGTAAAAAGGATTCACTTTGAGACGTTAATAACAACAATAAACTATATTCAGTATGTATTTAACTTCTATATCAATTGTGTTTAGTCTGTTTCTTGTCTTTATATTCATTATAAAGTCTGTAAGCAAATAGTTCATAATATATTATACATTATAAAAATTGTTTCAATATTTTTTTTTTATCTGAAACATTCATACATACGCCCTGGTGACATACAGGGACGAGTGGATTATATTTGTGACTGTCTTTGCATGCTAATGTTGTAAATAAATGCTAGTTTAAAAGTTTCGTTTCAAATGTGGGTGTGCACACCATAAACATTAAATCTATTTCACAAAATTACTAAATATTTATTTTCATAAGAGTAATAAGATAAACATCTACACTACGGTGTCCAAAAATAAAATTACGTTTGAAACCGAAACCACATCTTAATGCTGAACACTGACATAAAAAAAAGTTTAAATGGAAAGTACACTGAGTGGTCGATATTGTAAATGGGCGGAAACTCACACTACACCCCCTTCCCACTCCCCCGCCTACTCCAACATGGTTAAGCCAGTAAAAAATGTCGACCAATCACCGGTAAGTAGTATAATGCAATTGCATGGAGCTGATCAATTGTATTACTTAATTTTTATAAAACTTATGCTTTTGCTTTTAACATTGCCTACTCCGTTTCTGGCCAATCATTTGCACAATCTGGTTATGTAGTGCATCATTAAACATGCATTTAGAAATATAATTAATTTTAAATGACTTATTTTGTATTATATGATTTGGTTTTCTGTGTTTATTTGTAGCCTACTTTCAAATTTAGGAGCTGCGTAGTCATGTGGATTTTTGTTCGGTTTCACAATGTGTTTTGGCGTAAAATCTCAAAATAATCTACCGTGATTACTTTACATACATATTTACTATAACATAAACGTAATAAAATAGGTAAAGTTAATATATGATTAATGTCACACATTAAAAGGTTGTTTGCTCGAACGTTATTCAAAAACCACATATTATCTAACCAACATTTGTTTGAAGGTCCCCTACACGCAGTATCAAGACAGCCAATAGCGTTTACATGAATTATATTACAAACAAACATTCGTTTGATGTGATATCGAAAAAGTTTCTAATCAACATTTGCTTTTGTCTCGCATGTAAAACCGTCGTACCGTCCTAAATTCTGCAATCTTTTATACTAGGATTATGAGGTATACTCGTCATTCATTAACAGTTTAAACTATGCAATGTCTCACCCGAGCTGTCTGTAACTCGTCATCACGTCCACGATCACTCAAGTTGCTGGCAGACCGGCGTATTGGGCCTGGACTATGGGTCAGAGATCGCCGACTATCCACCTGATAATGTCAGAACAATGACACTAATTGAAATATATATCACAGAGTAATTACCTCCTTTTACAGATCTTATTACTATAGTAGTATCTAATTATAGTAGTATTATCAGATGTAAGCAACCTTTTTAAAAGCATTTTTACAATTATCTTTTAATAATAAATGTTAAGAATGTGCTCAGTGTAAAGTGTGACTCAAATATCTGAGTAATTATAGCAACCGCTTTAAGAATGAAAATATTACAATATGTGCTAACAGATGGTATAAATGCTTTGTTTAGTAAGTAAGTAATGTTTCACATAAATGTCAACAATATCAAAACAATTATATATTTGTATATAAATCGGTTAGTATAGTTAGTACAAGTAAGTTAGTACAAGTTAGTATAACTTGTATAAATTCACTAAATCACTACATTTAATGTAAAATATGTTGTTTCGAAAATATATTAAAGCCTGTTTGCATAAAAAATACATTTTATTTCTGCCAAGTTGTGCATCTTTATTGCAACCAGTGATTTCTATATATTTTAATCCAGCGTTAAGGCTAATAAAACCATAGTTTAATGTAACATCATCGTCTTAGGTGTCTACTTATTGCAAAACTAGCAGTAATGAGTATAGACAATATCATAGGCGGCTATAACTTACTCTATGTAGGTGTGTTTCGTAGGTAGACCCTCTTTCACTCAGCTGATGCCTCAGTTGTGCAATAGTCTGCTGCAGACGATCCACCTAAGAACAACACAGAAGTTATCGATTTAGATATCAGTATTTTTGGAATAAATTAAAATGGTATATTGATAAAGGAAACTCAAAAACCTTATGTAAAAACTCTTTATGGAATAAAATCAACATATGCACTAAAATTTAGCTTCTACCAGAATAAAGGCATATATAGGGGCAAGTAAATATAGTTATGTAATTGTATCAAACATAGTTGTTTCAATATGTACATATATCCCAGTTATAATTAAACTCACCTCTTTGTAATGATCATCGTTTGACCGTGATCGCTTTGACAAGTGCAGTTCCTCTTCCTTCTCGGAAACGAGTTCCCTCATTTCGCGTGTTTTTCGACACATTTCATCCAGCTGACATTGCATATTACAAATATTAGTCTCTTTCTCATTCAAGCGACACAAACAGCTCTTCTCTTTGTTTTGCAGGCACTCGTTTTCATCCTAAATATATATATATTGAGTAAAAACATACACAGTATGTAGTTTTTAAGGCGTTCAACAATTCCGTTGATAAACACGCAAAGAAGGCTAATACATAATAAAACGTTAAACACTGATGGTTAGTTACCAATACACTGAAATAACATACCTGCAAATCAGTGATGATTAGTTTGTTCTTTTTATTTTGCTGAGACAGTTCGGAAGTACGTTCCCGCTCCAATTTCACATCGTTCTGAAGACTGCTGATGCACCGTTCGAGTTTTTCGATCTTGTTAAGAAGCATGCACTCTTGTTCGCGCTGGCCTTCCAGCTCCATCTGAAACAAGGACATACAAATATATTATTTGATGAGTATATTTACAAGTAATTGGTAAATTCATACTCGTATCAGTTATCATACTGATATTACTACTAATAATTTATTGAAATTATATATATTGTTTATTGTGTATTCATTCGCACAAGCTAATATATATAAATGTGTATTGCAAATTAAGGCCATTACAACTGTTGGTTTTCAATAAAAAAAAATGTTGAAGCTACATTTCAGATTTAACAGAATGATGTGTATTACCAATTGACAAACCAATTGTCAACATAAAATATAAAAATTTCATGTTTACGATTCTAATGAATGATAACTGAAATGTTGAAGCTGCATTTCAGATTTAACAGAATGATGTGTATTACCAATTGACAAACCAATTGTTAACATAAAATATAAAAATGTCATGTTTAAGATTCTAATGAATGATATCTATAACTTATATAAATTTTGATTTAATTGATGTTTCTATTAAACAGCAAGTATAGTTTGAAGCATAAGCTTGATAAACAGTACCGCCAGGAATCAAGCCAGAAGACACAGAGATAAAAACGCAATACCATCTCGTGAAGCACAACTATACTGCTAACTGTAAGAAAGAGAGTATGACCCAAATCGGCAGGTGTATACCTCGGTCCTCTGCAGCTCGTTGCGGCACACCTCGATGTCCTGATCGGCCTGGCGCGCCTCAGCCCTGGTTCGATCAAGTTCTCGACAGGCTCTCTCCTCCCGCTCCCGTCCCTCCTGCAGGTCCTCCTCCGCCTGGGAGCAGCGCAGCTCGCACTGACGCAGTTGACCCTCGGCTCTCCGCAGACTCATCTCAACATCCTCCAGCTGTCGTGAGGGGGGGGGGGTGAATGCGGGGAAACTATATATGATATTACGCTAGCCGAAGGTGGATTTGGCAGTTAGTTGTCAGTTACAGTTATGATAGTACATATCCGAACTGTGGGAAGATTACTTGGCTTGATATTTGTTAGGTTATTTGTACATATTTTGTGATTAACAATGAAATACAAAAATAGTTTTATTGAATATTAATCAAAATAGAATGAAAACATAATAAATAAATGGAAAAGGTTTCGAGGAGTAACAAAAACTAAATTATGGTTTTATATGTTTTTTATATCATTGAGTTATCTTCAAATATATATTTGTTACTTCTATTGGTACTCAAGATTCTATCCAAACGTGTATTTAACATTACATTAATATTGCCTTGTTATTGTTCTATAAAGACCACAGCATAGGGCATGGGCAATACGAGAGTTCACGAGAGCAATTTTATACAATTTACAATTTATACAATTTTATATATTATAAAAATCACTATTAAGGAAAAAACTTGGTATAGTTACTCAGTGTAAGTTCAAGTTAATCTGAAATATATTAATTATCTTTTGAAAAAAATACTGGGTAATTATAAATATAGTTTTGATATTTTGTATAATCTTGCAAAATATTACTTTGTTAATACTATTATTAATGTTGTGCAAATTATTAAAAAAATTGAAGTAACTTTAGAAAAATACATACGAAAAAAATTAAATTGTTATGTTAAACAATTTAAACATAAAAGAAAAAAGAAACAGTAGGGTCAATCGTAAAGAAATATTTAAAGGCTCAATTAGAAGGATTATTATTACTAGATTAAATTGATAATATAATTAGTAGCGGTCCTTGCAAAAAAAGCTCCTTTTTTGCGAGCTCGATAACCTCTCTCAAATAATCAGCACCAATCGTCCCATTATCGATCAATCACCGATCGGTCCCACCTTATCGGACTTGTCATGGAGTGCCCTTGACACCAACTCCCCTCGCGACAACTCCTCGTCGACTTCGTGCAGACGGTCCCTTAGCTGCTCCACCTCTGACATCGCCTGCTGGTACTCATCCGTGCGGAGACTAAGCCGAGCCTCCAGCTCCTTGTAGGCGGAGTCCATCTCCTCAATGTTGGCATGGATCTCCGACACGCGGCACTGCAGCTCCTTGATCTGGAGCCGTGGAGGATGAGGGGGAAGGTGATAGTTTACAGCATATAATAACGTATTATGATGAGTGTATTCATACCATAGTATAACGTAACAGTCTACTTAACGTATGTAAACTAACTATATATCCGGGAATATGATTGTGTTATGTTAATAAACCCTGGCAGCATCAGGCGCTTATTAAAAAGTTTACTTAGCAGGATTGGGGGAGGGGGTTGAAGTGGTCCTCTTTTCATTAAATAAATGTCCTTTTAATTACGAAACTAACCTTAATATACCTACCCCTATATCAACATTTCTTATTTAAATATATATATATGCATGCTGATGTGTATTCCCTTCTCAGTATTAATGGACCTTTTCCTTACTTATATCCATGTGTGATTTTTTCTCAATCTTGCTGGGCTCTTTTTCTTCTCAATACAGACCGATGTACCCTTTTTCTCAATATACAGAAGTACCTTTCCTTCTCGATACTGATTTGCCCTTTTCTTTCTTAGTTTTGATGGACCTTTATCCTTTTCAATACTGTAAGATTCTTTTAATTTTAGACTAATACTGTTTTGCCTTTTTTCATCTCAATACATAAAATGAATTGCCTTTATGTTTTAAAATTATTGTGCACGATGTTTTAAAATTATTGTGCACGATGTTTCCAATTAACTTTTCGTCACATATCTAAGTGATCGCACTATCTTTCTCTGTATACTAACGTTTCATAATCATTTATGTTTAAATTATGTAAATATAAATACTACCTACCCATTGATCATTTCTGTAAGTAAAGATGTACGTTACATAATTGCTAACAGTTAATTGCTAACATTGCACAATAGTTTCATATATACGTACAACACATAATTTATTTTCGCATACCTTTTCAAATGCTAATTCTGCTAAACAGTAAAAAGAAAAAGATTTTATAGTTTAAAATGATCAATGTCTTAAAAAATATCATCTTGATCAGCGTATGACGCACCATGTTAAAGTGTAATATTATTAAATTATTATTAATATTAGACTTTAAATGAAGTTTAACGTATAGCACACTAACCGACTCAGCGATCAATAGAGATGACTCATCTACCTCCCTCACATTTGCTCTCAGCCAATCCAAACATAAATCTCGCACAAATGATCTGATACCCTCATTACGTTCTCACCACTTTGTCCTTATCAGCCATCTCGCAACGTAGCTTTTTGGTTTCAGCCTCCGCCTTCTGCGCCACTTTGTACACCCGACAAGACTCCTCGGTCTTCTTGGCCTCCCACTCTTTCCGCTCATTGATCAGACTCTCCTGCTTCCGACGCCACTTTTCACGCTCGCCCTCCAGAGTCTTCTCCAGAGAGGAACGCTCGCAGAGCGTCTTGTCCTGTAGACTGCGCAATTCCGCTATCGCCTCCTCCATCTCGCGTATTGTCGCCTCGAGGCGGTCGGTGGATTTTGCCCGGGATTTCAGTTCTTCACGGAAGTCGTCCAAGTCGGAGGTCTGCTTGCGCAGATTTTCACGAAGGTCGTTCACCTGCACGTCGTGGTGTGTGGTGTTGTAGAATTATATTATGCTATTGTGAAGAGCTGGTCTTGGTTGTGGACATCAACATTTTCGTTTGAATAATAATAATGAATTAAGATATACTGGTATTTATGATTAAATATATGTATTGTAATGTATTAAAGAAAAGTGTCTGTTTCATATATCCTCGAAGTATGTTATACTGTGAATTGTTCCGGTCAAATAAAAATAATATTGATTTTAATAACGTTTTAAGCATCTTTTATGATCTGAAGATATTTTCCAGACATTTTTCAGATTTTTATATTATTTAGAAATCGTTATCATCTAAGCTAAATTATCATAATTGAATACTGTATCAGTAGTATTTTCTTATTAGTTTTAATAAAATTAATAACTGCTCATTAAAGGCATTCTTGGTTTAATTTAAGTAAACATTTAGCTTAATATAGCAGTGCTGGTGCGGCTCAATTTAATAAAAAAACGCAGGTGGTTGAAAATAACGCTGGGAACAATTTATTACAAAAAGACGAGATATACTGGTAGATAATAGATATATAGCAAATGTGAGAATTTATATAGTAAAATGAGTTAGTGGATTGTCTTTCA
>JAUZND010007040.1:0-10516 GCA_034780555.1 Coelogynopora nodosa
GAAACTGTAATAGTAATAGATTACAAAAACATTACAGTTACAAATCTGACAGTTTAATAGGTCTTACCAGCCCAGGATCCTGAAAAAAACATATATTTTTTGAAAATCAATGGCCAAAAAAATAACGCTAGGAAGTATGAAAAAAACGCATAACGCTGGAAAATTTCAAAATAACGCTACATTAATAATCTTTTCTTCTTCATTACCTGTAATAATGTGTATTATATATATTTTTAAATAGAAGTAAGATACGTTTTATAATAAATTATTGACCACAAGTAAATTTTTCATTATAAAATATACAATGTTTATTAAACATAGAAAAAGTCTGGCAATAGTTTTTTCTGTAATATTCTTCCAAAATATATAATGTTAAATATTTATGTAATAGTAGAATGAATTTTTAGTTTCCATTTCATAATTTCCAATGTTCTTTTTCAAACATATTAATTTTCTATACAAAGTCCTTAATATATTCTAAGTTTACAATTTCTATATTGAGAGTGCAGATACTAATTTAAATATATTCATCCATTTGTGATAAATATTTCATTCTGTAGTGATATTATCTTAAAGTTTATCTGTGTTTTAAAAAATATGAATAAGGGGTCCTAATTTCATTTTTATGAATCTGTAAATATGGTTACTGATTTCTGTTTCAGATCTAATATAACTATTGGGTGTATTATGGAATAGGTTAAGAATTTTCTGGATACTTTCTATTTTAATATTCTTTTCCTCATTAATCATAATAGCCTGCATTCATGTATTCTAGATGAAAAATAGACATGACATTTATAAATGAGGATATGGCCTAGTGGTTAATTATATAAAAATAGAATTTCTTAAATCATATACATAAGCAGTCACTTTTAATTTAGAAAATAATCATGAGTATAGAAAAAATAAGGTTTAATTGACCACATTTATAACTGAAATAAATTAAGAATGTTTATGGATTAAACATAAGCATAATAAAAATTATCATAAATTATTTCTAAAAAATTATATTATATGCATTCTACAGGTGACATGTCCAACCTTGATCCAGTACATGCATTTTGCAATTAATTAATTTACCTTATATTTTATTTAAGTTACATTGCCATTCCTTAACAATATAATTACCATTTGAATTAATGTTCTTGACTTCAAAAAATTGCTTAATATGACCCTAATGTATATACAGTATAGGACAGGAGTTACTACCATTAAAAATACTGATAATTGAAGTACCTATGTCTACCTATAATTATATAAAAGGGGTAAGAACATGCTCTGCATACTCTTTAGTGCATATACCCATGTAATACTTAAATAGAATAGTATAATTGACACTATTCTTTATAACAATAAATTATTATGAAGAAATAATATTAGAAATATTGTTTATCTATTATTAAAAGTGAATTTATCTAAATTTACAGAATATGCCATGCATTTAATTATTTTAATCCCAATGCTGAGATCTTAAATATATATAATATAAAACATATACCAAATTCCTAAACAGAAGTCTTCTTAAAAATACTATTATAATTAAAAAATAAATTATGCTCTCATAGACATACATATTTATTTATATATACAAAATATCTCACAGACATAGCTTAAAAACTTTTTTTTTAAATCACTAATAATAGCTTTTTATTTAATATTAGAGGTACCATAATTCACCCTTATCTAAGAATATATAATAATACTCTAGTTTTTTTAATTTAGTTATCCTTTTTGAATGTGTTATTATTGTTTTATGGAATTTTAATAAGAATAATATTTATAATATATTTAAAAAGTTACTAATAAATTAAAAATAATAATATTAAAGTTGTTTAAATAAGTCTAATATATAGGTATATATATCAATATCAGAGTTCAGACATATATAATATAATTTTTAAAATAATAACATTATTATTTTAGTGAGATTGGCACAGTTTAAATTTAAAATTTATTGAATTTAATTATATTGGCCTATATAATATTATGGACATGGTTTATAAATAAAAAGATGACATTTTTAAATTAATTTTTAAAACAATATATAAAACTAAAATTAACTGTACCAAGATAACACATAATAACTAAGTTTAACTCTAAACTTACTTAAATTTTTAGATTTTTTAGACTGAAAATAATGAAAAAATAAAAGAATAAGACCTTATAAAGGTTCCAAATGGCAAATATGTAAGAGAGATGACATAAAGGTTATTAAGTTTATAACACTATTAATAACAGTAACAGTTATATATTTATTTAAAAAAACACTAATATAGGTAATACAGGAAAATATAATTATAACATAATTAATATTTATGACATGTTATTAAAAAAGAATACTATTAGTAATAGTATTACTATTAGTATTACTAATACTAGGGATCTTATTATTTAATTGAATAGAGCAAACAACTGAACATTTTATTTATGCTTTGACAGTGTCAGTAATATTTATAATAGTTAAATTTTTATTTATTGAACCTTTATTACTAATATAGATTCAATTTATTAAAAAATCAACTTTAATTTAATATATTTAATATTATAATATATGGTGATTTTATCCTTATTATATTAATAATTTTTATAATAACTAATCTAATTAGCTTCCCTAACATTTCCCCAGAAACAGATATGATCAAAACATGTTTAGGCTAATAAAAATAAGTAATTCAAAAAGAAAATCTTTAAAAACAAATTGGTTTCACATTTTAACAAAGATGTTTTGACTTAAATTTACAATAAAAAAATAATACTAATTACAAGTATAATAAAATACTACATCAAAATATAAACATACCTGATATTCATGTTTGTACATAGTATGTTTTTTATCTCCGAGAAATGCAAAAATTAAGAATTAAATTAATACAAAACAAACAAGACGTCCAAAAAAAGGGTTAGAACAGGCGCAATTCTGATTAAGGGATAGTATAATAAATTAAGATTTTTACAATCTGCTCATTATTAATAATTAACAGCCAAGCAGATCAAAAACATAAAAGGTTATGTGAAAGTGTTAATTTAATAAAAATTATATATTAAAAAAAGTAGTTATACAAAAAATATGTGTTAATATTTCAAACATAAGTTATTGATTTCATCCAGTAAAATATTGTTTATTTTAGAATATATTAGCAGCTGTTTATTTTTATCCCTTTTAAACAAACGTTAGAATTGTATTATTATGAAATATATAAATAGAAGTAGTTACTATTTTAGATGCTATTGTTTCAATTTTTATATCTTTGAATGAAAGCGTACTAATAATTACGCAAATTAGTCAAATTGAATTACTTCTAGTAAATAAGTATTTAACTCGTTTCATGGAATCCTTAAATATCAGGGAAACTACTTCAATATTTCAATATAATATTTAAAAAATACCTCCTTTAAACTCAAATGCACAATCCTCCCACGAACGGAAAAAACTATTTCTGTCGAGTTTGTTTCTACATTGAGGGAAACACCAGAATCATTCATTTTTTCAAGCAGCCTAAGTCATCTCTTGATAGATTCTAGCTAGACTCGATCAAAGAATATAGAATTGAATAAAATAATATAGATTCGATCGAGAGAGAATGTATACATAATGTGAATATATATGCTTACCCAGTAAACAATGGTACGCATCAAATACGTGCCAGTTAGTACCAACGTCGGGTATTCTTTTCTTACCATGTTGGTATGTATTTGCGTTGTATCTGGTACGTACCAAAGAATATAAACTATATTATAGGTATATACGTACGGAGCATTTCATATATTGTATATACATGATATATAATAGATTGTATAATAATAATACTAAAAGACTTTATGTAAATGTCGTTTTTAATAAACATATTTTAATTGTGTATAATTTATGCAACATTTATTAAGGATTATAGTTATTATATATGTATATATTATTATTATATTATTACATTAACCAGAATTATACAATATTAAAATTATTTATGTATCTATATTACGAATGATATAAAGCAATAGTAGTAGTTGTTGTAGTAGTGTAAATACATATTTCATGTTATTTCGTGTTATTACATATTTCAGCGAGTTTAAACCGTTAAAAGTTATTTAATTTAATTATAATAGAAATAAAACTGCGTACTAGGATAATAAATTGTTCACAACAATGTAAGGAATACTATAGTTTTAAACTAACAAGTTAAACTAAGAAGCCTTTTTACTATAAAACATCAAAATAATGCTACAAAACTAATTAAGAGTTATTCTGAACAAAAAAGACAAGTTTGCAGAGAAGTCTGGGCTTTTTGCAATTATTGCGACTTAGATCTTCTAGACAAACTATCCAAACACTATGATGAGCAAGGCATAGTTCCGCGAGAACATGGTTTATGTCAAATTGTTCCCAAAAACAAGAAAAACATTGTATTGTAGTTGATGACGTTTATGCAGTAGTCAATTTCTTAGATAATATAGCTGATCGATATGGAATTCCTAATCCAGCATCTACTAATATTTTCCTCCAGAGTAATATTACAATTAAAAAGGCCTCTGGGGTGTTTATTTCAGGTTATCATAAAACTATCTCCGAAATTACATTCCGGAGGATCTGGAAAAGGTATCACCCAAATATACAACGAATGTCTCCAAGGGAAGATGTTTGCCATGAATGTGAGCAATTTCGAGACAAAATTAGCAACAGTCATGGAGAAGATCAAGCTACTGCAATCATGAATGATTTTAAAGCACATCTGTCTTTGGCTGAAATGAGCCGTCAATTGTATATCAGTTGGCAGGGAGACGTATCAGAAATTCGCCTCTTTTTGACAATAGATTTCGCACAAAATGTCAATTTGCCGTCATATGCTAGACAGGTTGGTCCTCTATATTATCTAGTTCCGTACCGTGTAAACGTGCAATGCAGAATGCCATAATGCAAATGTAATATTGACCTGCTTGCAGAATGTACTGAATCAGCAAGGTTTGAATCAAAAGCTCCGAATTCAAATGGACAATTGCAGTGGACAAAATAAGAATAGTTTTGTTCTATGGTTCTTTTTTCATTTGATGTTCACCAATCCTAATTTGCAAATGATTCAAATTGCCTTCATTATACGTGGGTATACCAGATGTCAAGTCGATGCCAACTTTGGCTCTTTCAAAAAGACGTATCGCCCACATGATTCTTCAACACTCGATGAACTCGGTACAATAGTTAGTCAAAACTCTAAAGTAAATTTGGTTGAGTATGCTAAGGGAAATGGACCGACTGGAAGGAGTTTGTTACACAGAACAAACTAGGAGCATTCCCGGTATTTCGACTTATCAATACATTCTTATAACACGAACAGCTGGAAAAGTAAAAATTCAGGCAAAAAAGCGTGCTGATAACCAATTATCAGACATTCCTATTCAAATTTCTACTGGCTTTCAAGCTCCCCAAAAAAATCGCCGCAAAAGGTTTATCCTTGAATAGATATAACTATCTAAATCAGAAAATTGTGCCATTTGTCCATTTAGCATTTCACAATTCATTCATCAATATGATTACAAATGACCTCCGCCAATGTCAATGTCAAGTCCACCTAGAAAGACAGCAAAGTGAACAATAGTGCATTATAATAACTTTGTAATTCTATGCTCCGATGTATTTCAATTATATTTCGCATTCTGACAACTTATTTTGTGCTATCAATGCTTCCATACCTGGAAATATCTTATATGATTCACTTAATTATGATATTTTTATACTAGTTCTCTATTATTATTTACGGTGTAATAGTATTTCAAAAAATCAATTATGTTACTGCATTGATGCTTAAATACTCCGTTTCTACAATAAATGTTGTAAAAACTGTCTCATTATTCATTTATTAACTATTCATTCACAAAATAATATCTTCCAGGAAACACCTGTCTTAGGAATATTTTGATATTTTGTATGAAAATCGTGTCATATGTTAATCCTTACCAATAAATTCTCCCCAAAATATATTTTACAAGTTCTCTGTTTCGTTTTCTTCCCTTTTATTGTAATCATTAGGCAGATATTATGCGTTTTCGCCTTCAAATCAAAATAATTTTTTTTTCATCTTTAAAACACTCTCCTGAGAAATTTCATTTAAATGCAATGACTCGACTATCAGAATACAAATCAACATAACTTTTTTCTTAACATGTTATGAACATGCAGTTTTTTTTGTTTGAAAGATATCTTTCCATAGATTAGGATAGTTGTGTAAACTCATTTTTTTAAGTACTACCCTAAGACCGGTGTTCTGTGGGAGTTGTCCCATATAGGCCTATATACAATAGTGTATAATTAAGTCTATATACTATATTATTTGAACATTTTTAAACAGAATTTATTGCATACATTTATATTGGTATTATGTTATATTTATCTGAAGGAATAGGTAATAATCTAATATATACCTAGCTACTATAATAATAATAAGTGTCAATTTGTTTATTTGCTTTATAAATGTAAAAATTAAATAGTTATTGGCCTTTACGATTTTTAGTTATAAATATTTGTCATTAATCTATGGTTAGCGGTTCTATTCGAAATATACCAACTAATTATTATTATAATTTTGTTTATTTGCGCATTTTATAAATGTATAACTATTTTTACTTATAATATATAATAAATTGATACTAGTTGATCAATGATCTTTAGTTAGCAACTATAAATTCCAAAGTTTCATTTAATCACGTAGCCCTACCTTAAATCTATGGACTTTCATAGATCATCATTTACTAGATTTATATAGACGTCACCTATATAGGTCACAGTATAGTTTTCTATCCATAATGCGAGTTTAGTATAATATTATAGTTGAATGCAAATAAATGTGTATTATTATTATATATAATCTGTGTAAATTGCTTTATAATATTAATGGTGTATGTTTTTTCTGAATTATAACATCTGCCGTTTCTTTTAAAATTATTTTGCATACTAATTATCTTATAAATTTTTGTTTTATTATTGTGATATACATATTTGTATAATGAGTGAGTCACAAAAATACTGCAACGACTCCCCCTTGTAAAAAGTTGGTTACTGGCTTGAAAATATAACACCATTTTTAACAAGTATCTACATTATACTTTTTGTGTGAAATATTATAAAAGAATTATCTTCAAGAATTTATAGAAATATAATTTTATAAAATATTTTCTATAAACAGTGACAGAATAATTTCTGACAGACCTAATGAACCGTTTGATATTACTGCAAATTAACTAGAAAAATGTGTTTTTATTATAAATTTAAATTATTTCTCAAAGTTAAAAATGTGCGGTATTTAATAATTTTTAAATTAAGTATATATTATAGAAAAATGCGAAGTCGTTTCTATGTAATCAATATAACAAAATTGATACTAAAATGATTATTACTTAATAGTGTCCCCATCGAAATTTACTTAATAAATTAAGATGAACGTTTTTTTAAATTCAATAACCATTTACCACGCTTTACTGACTATTCATTTCATTACCATGATATTATTTATAGTTGATAAAATAATTAATTAGCATTAAGTATATACTATGTAAAAGATCCAATAAAGGATATATAATATTTTCCGTTTATCATTTGCGACTTGCAATATTATCTTCCCCTGTTTCATGTAATGTCACTTCCATATTCCAACCTTACATATATTACTTGTGACTAAATGTAATTTTACTAAATGCAAATTTTATAACAATTTATAATATTATTTTAATAAATTCAATTTTTTTGTGTAAGCGTAGCCGATAGCTTTAATTCATTATTCTGTTAACCACCATAAAGGCAAGTAGTTTAAGTGCGTAAATACGTATTATCTATAAAATTAAAAAAGCTTCATTAATTTGGTTGGTTTTTTTCATCCGTCGCTGCACTCGGGCTGTCCAACTAAACTGCGGACATTTCCTCCCTCGTGTAAATAGCTAAAATGAATTAATAAATATATTTTGCAATAATTTAATTTGCACAAATAATATAATAATACAAGAATATTTTATTTTTAAAGAAGGCTCAATATTCACTAAAATGCTCTTTTTCGGTGAAAATACATTTGAACAAATTTCATATTTTGTCCAACCATATTTAGCTTATTCGCAATAATAAAATACACTGATCGGAGAAAATTATTAATAGATTTCCAGGCAAACATGCAATTAATTGTGTAATAAATTAATTAATTTACAACGAAACGTTTAATTAATGTATGTTGAAATGTTTACATTCAAATATCACTCACCGCAGAGTAACAATTCAATAATTTATCAAAACAATGAAGTAACACTTGTTTTTTTATAACTCTTAAATATAATTTCACTACTATAACTAAAATAATTTCAAGTTTAAAATCGTTGAAATGAAATGGTAACATTTATTATATAAAACTATTACAATAAAACCTTTTATATTGCACATTTAGACTAATTTTCTATTCTTCATTTTAATTTAATAAATTATCGTAATAAATTAACATATCATTAAAAAAATTTAATTACATTCCGGAAAAAGGATAGCTTCACATAACTGCGATGTTGGGTTATAAAAGCTGAAATGTTAACATGTAAGATATTTTAAATAATCGTTGTGCTTTTTGACATTCAATATTTAATTAGTTTCTTTATAATGTTCATTAAACTTAAGTTTATTATATTCCTGTTTATTTTTACAGTTTTCAAACATGTAGTGCTTAATTTCAACACACAATTTTATATTGATATGTATAATAAGCACATTTATGCTTAAAAATTATTTTTTTGAATTAAAAAGGCGTAACCACAGATATCCATATTGTTTAAATCATTTATATTTATTCATTTATTTCAATACAACTTTTTAACTTTTTCCCACATGTGCTATTTAAACGTCTTAGAAGCTTAGTTTCTTACCTCCTTCTCTTCATCCTTGTCTTAGTTCTCCGTAGAATAAGACACATTTGATCAGATGGGTGTCATGCATCCGACTGACATGACCAGTCCATCGAAGTTGGAATGTTGTGATTAAATTAGCCTCTGCGCTGACCGTTTTCGAATTCGAGATTGTGTTTCATATGTATTTTAACTACAGTTCGAATTTATATCGTGAAATCTGACCACATAAAAGTTTCAACAAATGTGCTATGCACGGAATAGATACTGATTAAAAATGATCTAAACTTGACTTAAAACAGAACAAACAGAAAAAAACGAAAATAAATGGAATCTATAAGTATCAAAATGATATTGCTAAATGAAACGTGAAATTTTGATGAAATCGAACTTTATATTGTACAGTTTTTCATGAAAATTCATGATAGTGTTTCGTTCGGAATGGCAAAGTTGTATCTAATTAAGTATCCAACAAAGTAAAATTGAACAACAACTAAATTGAAATTATTGTAAACTTTATTCTATTTATTCAGTTTCATAATTTAATTAATTTATATGAAACTGAAATAATGTTTGATGCATTATAGGTAAACTGAATATGGTATCGTTCAAATAAACATTAAAAATAAGCTATTAAAAATAATACTTGTAAACTAACTTTATTAATTTATTTTTTAACCATACGTAAATTGTTATAAAATATCCACAATATAATTGCCATTTCGTTTATCCATTATAATTGTTGGCCTGTCTACGTATATGCTGTTGTGGTTTCATAAAATTTGAGCACTCTATTTTTGCAAATTTAGAGGCAATTATCATTAATTTTATTATATAATAAAATAATAATTATTTATTTATTTTATATTAATTATCATTTTATTTAATTAATATACACATTTATAACATCTAGCTCTATTAAAAAAATTGTTTAACATATTGACATCAATTTCATCATTATTGTAGGAATTCATGTTTACTTACTATTATTATTTTACATGTGTTGACCTATTTTATATGTACTTGCTATGTACCTTTTCGTTTGTTATTAACAATATGCTGTTCTGTATTTTATGTTTCAGTTAATGTGTTTGTCACTCATTGTTTATTCTGAAATAAAGAGACATTAAACAACGAGCCTTTCTTTATGAGTGACAAACACACGCAACGATAGAGAGCCAGAAATTGTCACAAGCTACTGCCATGGTCATTGTCACGTGTTCGGTCCCGGAGTGCAACTTCCAGTCAGAAGATGTTGGCGAAGCCTTAGCCATTGCTCTTCTCAACAATCACAACTTCGTCCACCAGCGCCCGGCCATTGCCACAGCCGCTGCACCGAGACTAGATCGCCCCAAGATCGACGTTGGGGTTACAGAAGAGGACTGGAATATCTTCGTGCGCAGATGGAACGTGTTCATGTCAGGGTCAGGAATCCAGCAAGATGCAGCGTCACCACAACTATTTCAGTGTGCTGAGTCAATCCTAGGCGATAGTCTGTTGAAAGCCGATCCTCTCATCACAACAAAGGCTCTTGACACTGTGCTAGACGCTATGAAATCTCTCGCCGTCATACCAATAGCCAAGGGCGTTTTACGTTCCGAGCTTCTCCAAATGCAACAAGAGCGTGATGAGTCATTTCGGGCTTTCGCCGCTCGTGTTCGCG
>JAUZND010007041.1:0-10515 GCA_034780555.1 Coelogynopora nodosa
CACGGGGGGGGGGGGGTGAGTCATCAAAAAAAAGGCGTGGGCGGAGGGGGCGTGGAGTAGAAGTCCCTATTCCCTACTACTCATGAATACTCATTTTCGATTATGGCCACTACTTCATCAAGGGTGTACATTCTGGAATGAAAATGAGTTCATAATAATTAAATACCTACTTATAAATATATTATAACATTATAAGTATACATATTGCGAGGTTCAAAAGCAATGCCTGATACAATGCTCGAACAATAAAATGCAGTAGTTCAATGATTGTATAATAAAAATGAAGAAAACTGGATGGTATCTTTTGTATTTATTTACCTAGAAATTATTTGTCATAATTCGATCATAAATTATGTTAATACAACATCAGTGAAACATCTACCCTTGGGGTGCCGTGATAATAGTGCTAGACTATATGGTGGCAGACGTACCTGGTTTAAATCCCATCATTACAAATTGTAATAAATAATAAATCAAATATAGCTAAATTGCAATTTTTGGTTTCAGCCTAAATCCAAAGAGAGTCATTTGATTTGATTTGATTTGACATAAAATACCTTTTTGTATTAATCTTATAACAATTATAATTATACTAAAGGTCTCGCTGATTATGTTATTTCAACATCGAATCCAGACTAAAACTAAAGTGTTATATAAAACGTATGTTCATATAGACCACCAAATTTGTTTAGTAATAAATATCATAAATGATCGCTTTGTCAATATATACCTAATATTCATGTACTTAATGCATAATGTTATAATTTTTTTTAGAATTATAGAGAAAATAAAATTATCCAAAGCAAAACGAAACATATGTGACAATTATTTTCAAGTGATGATACTTTTAATACATATGACAATATCCATAAAGTCTGGATTAACTATATTCTTAGTTACAATTTTGTATACTAATATTAAATATACAAATTATAAAAAAATGTCAATAAACACACATTAAAAACTATTACTAAAATGTACAAGTGCGCATTTAATTAAAAGATCCAAATCAACTCGAATCTTTGTTGATCGAATTGTTCTTTTCTACCATTATGAGTTGCCCGCACTTGTTATTTTGTTAGCTTCCATAATATTATATATAATATATTCATTGATAACAATAATTATATTATGTTGATATTCACATATCGACGACAATATAACATGTAAAATGTAACATATAGGCTACGATAAAATAATAAATTATTTCTTTGTTACAAATGTACGCATATCATGTCTATAAAGCCAATAAAGATATCGTTTATGTCCTGAATACATGGATTTGGTAAATTAGTAAAAACGATACAATGGAATCTAACACAATTTGATAGTCATATGATAGTCAGTGTAGGAACTTATGGAGTACCAGATATAGGCCTGATAGTTTAAATCATGAATGAAATGGAAATACGTCGCTTCACTTCATTTCATTATGACTTTAAACAAGGTGAGAAAACATAACTTACCTGTGGATTTATTATAATATTTCAGCATATAATTTGTCTCCAATATAAATTGTTGAGATTTATGACAACTGTTGTCATGTTTATGGAATTTGGCAGGTTATCAAAGTTATTTATTTCTTTCACTTTTCTTGTATACGTCACATATTTGTTCATTAATGTATTCTTTACTTCTTACTATATTTCGCATATTATTTCATTTCCAATTTTTTGTATTAAGAAATGAGATTTTTTAAATATTATTTAAAGGTTTTAAATGTAGTTTTCGTGGTATTTGAAAAGGTCCACCTAATATGTCTATCTATATAAGGATACAATGCATCGTATTAATAACATTATCAATGATTGTGCATAAATTGAATGATTACTACCATTAGCTCGATGATCTCTGTCTAATGAATCTCTAATGCTGACTATCACACTTCTTGTACTAAAATAAGACAGAATCTCAATTGAAAGCAACCTAATCGCTAATTATATCAAAACAATTAGCCCATAAGCGCAATATGCGTTCAAGATATTGATGTTCAATTCGTTTTGCAATTCGCATTAATTCACATATTTTGCTGCGCTTTACATCAACACACGAGCCGAGTGAATTTACATTTAAATGATCGATTACAAGCATTAGAATACCTCTGATCAATATAAAAGTAATAAAATTGAAGTCCGGAACTTTGACTTAATTGACTTAATAACTATTGAAATCAACACTTTTCTGAGACATAAAATTTCTGAGACCGGTTTAATCCTTGTATATGTAATACAAGTATTATAGGGGGCTCCTACAGAAAATTTAAAACTTTGTTAAAGACTCCCTAACCGTAAGTTTGTAACTTTGGTAGGGTTTTATGATCAGATTAGTACACTAGTACCGATGTAATTTTATGTTGGAACTGAGGATAACTGTATTAGATAATTATTATGCCTGAGTGTTGGTATATTTCAGTCTGAAATTAAACAAATAATCACAACATGTTCATTTCCATGAAGAAAATTAAAAAAATTATCAAAATAACCTGTATTAAAATTATTGATTTAAAATAAATGTATTAGATAAAACGACAAAAAAAGTAATTTAATTTAAACGAATTAAAACTTGTAAATTGATCAAAAAACTAAAATTAGACTGTAAAAACTTTACTGATATCAGCTAATCATATACAGAAAAATAGAGATTTACATTAGTGTTACAATGCTCGTTCATTATAATCAATAAATTTGGGTCACCATTGTTAAATAGAAATTATGATATTTTGAACTGAATAGAAATACAACAACAAAAAATATTTAGGTGTAATCCTTCCTTCCCGAATCGTCGAGCGTTTGGAGTAGTTGTGCTTAATCTTGAGGGGTAGTCTTCTCTAGCATAAACATTTTGCAGTCCCCAGAGCAGGTAAGGCAGCTATAAAAGTCAATAAAGAAGTAGTTATACATAATTCTGTTTCTACCCCGAAGTTGAGCTGACAGCCGTTGCTTAGCAACCAAAAGTGCATAATGTAAATCTCTATGAAAGTAATCTTATTATATATATTACTGTGCTTCTAGTTCTTCAAGAAAACTGGACGTGTCTTAAAAATGGGGAGGTAAGGATTTGTTATAAATGATTATGGTGGTTTGAGTATCTTGAACCCGTGACATGTTGCAACAAATGCCCACCTTCCATACTACTTCTACTTCCGAAAATCTCTATCAAGCACCGTAAATATTGATTCTAGTGTGTTGACGATAATTACAAAGATATACTGAACCGTCCTTTACATTTATTGACCAAACAAAAATGTAAATAATAAATAATTACGGAAGTTAAAAGGTAGAAGATAACTATTCTGTATTTAATCCTATTTGTTTTTCTGTGTATAATTATCTGTATATATAAAAGACGCAATCGTGGAATGTTTGGAATTTGAAATCTACTCATATTACTTTATTATACGTAAAATGTTTTAGATTACTCTAATAATTGCAGAAATATTTTTTAAATATTTTTTTATTTAACAGGACAAATAAACAATTTATAGATAATAATATAAGCATATACGATTGGTTGAAATTTTAGTCGAATTGGAATATAACAAAAAAAGATAAGAATACTATACATACATATACATTTCACAATAAAAGATGCGTATTAAAATGTTGGAGTAGTGCACAGGCATACTTTTTGTCTTCATCATAATGAATACAACTCATAACTGGCAAGCTGCAACTGAATTCACGACCAATATGCTAGGATTCATTTCTATATATATTTTCCCCACTTTTGCCACCTTTGGATTGGTTGCCAATGTCCACATTATTGTTATTTTTATTTGTCAAATTAAAAATAAAAGTCGCCAAATGATCTATTTGTCATTTTTAGCAGTCGCAGATATTATTAATGTCATTGCAATCGGTTGGTTGTGGATGGTTCCAGCAAAAGGAATTCCCTATGCCACTCAAGGCCGTGTAGAATTTATCACGGTTTCAGAAAGCTCCTTTGCATGCACTCTGCATAGATTCATAAATGAGTTTACGTCGTTTCTGTCCACCACAACATTTCTCCTGCTTTGTCTTGATCGTTGTTTGTCGCTATTTTTCCCTCTTAAAGCGCGCTCGTTCGGCGTCAGATCTGCTTGTGTTGCATGTGGGATCGTTTTACTCCTCGCGATAAGCATAGCTTTTCCGTTTATTTTTCTGAGGGGTCATGTATTGGGAGACGACGGCTCCTACCAGTGTATTTTGTTTGAAAGAAGTCTATTTTGGGCGTTGTATCATTATTTCTTTTTCAATGTTGGAATATTTCAGTCAACTACAATTTTTATTTTAAACATTGTTTTGATCATTAAGCTTAAGCTTATAATGAGAGATAGTTGTCAATTGACAAATGCGAATCATCAGACAATAACTATTACGAAAGAGGAGAGAAAAGCAACACGTGTAATAATAATTTTATCAATTTTTTTTATAATCTGTTCCTTTCCACAAGTCGGAACCTCTTTAACAGCATCACTGATTAATAGGTTTGGTGGTGACAAATCAAGTATGGGATTGTTGTGGAATTTGGCCGACTTAATGTGGCATTTTTATTTCCTACAAGAAAGTATAAATTGGTTAATTTATTTCTGGCGAATGCCTCAATTTCGAGATCAAGTGTTAAAATTCAAGTTCACGCTATGTGCAATACTTAGGCAATACTCAGTAAGTTGATTAAACTTTTTTAAATTAAACTATATTCATAAATCTATATTTTTCATTTGTTCAATTTCTAAATAATTACTTAATTATATTATCCAATTTTATGTTAAATTACAGTTAAAATATAGTGAATGCTTCACATAGAATTTTTTATTTATTTTTATTTATTAATTCTTGAGTTCATTTAGGTGATTATTTATAAATATATGAAATTGTCACGGCGTAACATGAGATATTGACAGTTCTTCGAAATGATTAAACGCATATACAAGACAAAACATATTATACTCAATTCATATTTAAATACATCTTCACTATATACATACTATAGAGAAATTTCTCATTTGTACGGAAATTAGTTTTGGTAAATTATATTATAATATTTCAAAATAAAATATTGAAACCTATTCAACGCTATCCATGAAGGCAGCAGCTTATTCTAAGTAATAAATGTGAAGAAATGACCACAATTTAAGTTCTTTACACCCGGAGGATCACTGTCACAATAATTATATTATATCCTATAATGTCAATAAATAAATGCATTTAATATTTCATCCGCGCAGCTCATATTTTTGTCCATTATTTTTATTAATTCTTAAATTTTTTAAATGTCGCAATAATTTTCAAATCGCACTGCTACATATTATTTATCACATTGAACATGGGTGTTATCTGTTCCTTTATGTGTTATATCGTTTAGTTTTAAGGATTATCGACATTGCTTTCCTGATGAATACAATATATATTGTTTTGTTCACATACAAAATATTACTAAATGTAGAATAATGTAATAATAGTATTAAGGACAAGCTTATCCAATCTACATTGTATAGCCTATAGGAAGCTACACAATGATTAAAAGCTGCATATTTTCCACTTCTTTTATCAGTATAAAAAACAACTCAGATTTGTAATTCTATTGAACATTAGTTACTTTTGAATAAAATACGTTCCATTAGAAACACCAAGCTAAAATTAACGTGACATAATTCGTTTTTATTAATATATCTAAAATTATAATAAAAACGTGTTACTGGTGCATGAATTATGGCTCATTTAGAAATTTGCTTTATAGTTATATATTTTGTAAAGTTAGATTTTCGGATGTACAATATATGACATATGAAAATGCTTACATTATTTTCTAATTTACTATCTTTTGATCAAATTTAATTGTAAAATGCAAAATATTTTAATACAAAAAGTGTCAATTTAATGTTTCAAACTATTGACAAATAGAGAATTTATATTTACATATTTTCAACTCAACAGTATCTGTAAGAGTCACATTATACATTATTTATATAAATAATTGGATTAAATAAAATATTATTTGAATTTTTGATACTTCAGAACTACCGAAAACAGCAATTGTGATCTACATGAGTTATGGAAAGTTTTTGGACATGATTAATTGCACATCTAAGACAATAAATCCTCTAATTTAATACTCCAATCCAAGCTCTGCACTATTGAGAAATTGATTATTTTTAACTATAATATTCAACTATAAATTATCTATTTTAAAACAAACATTTGAACGTACTTGGCGCGCTTTCCGTCAAGGTCACGGCCGATACGAACTAATAAATGGAAAGAAACCATTTCACCCATTTTACCACTTTCACGTGTTTAACTGGAAGTCTTTATTTACTACAAAACTATGTTAAGAACCACTATTCACGTGATTATTATGAACCAGTATTTAATTGGTGTGACATCCCTAGTAATTGATAATTAATTTATATAAATTATTGTAATTTATCTATACTGTATATTATGTTGTTAGCTTCTATAAAACTATTAAATATAAAAAAACTATAAAAATATTGTATTCTCATATTTTTCACTGTCTGTAATATTGTAACACAATTATGTATCCAATTCACAAATAATATATTTATAATACATATTTATAATAAATAAATAAGTTTTGTAGTTAATAATACCAATATTTAACAAACAATATTTAACTTAAACAAAAATTTTTTAAAACTTGAACGACATTTAATAGTGCATTGATAGCAGCCAGCAACTAACTACAATAAGTATTAAATAATATTTAAAAAAATTCAGAAAAAATACTTAACAATATGAAATAACTTTTTTTACATTTGTAAATGGATAATACATATAAAAAATCATATTTGACATTATATTTTAAAGTAATGTATCTATGCAATTAACCTTCGTTTTCAACCAGTTTTTATTCTATGTTTTTATACATAACAAATCTCACAATTTCTTTTTTACGTATGTATGTATACATATTAGCATCTAAGTATATATGTGTATGTTTATGATATGTGAATTCCATAAGTTACTTAATTATGTTTATATGTCTATTATGATAAATATGTATTCTTTTATGTGTCTGTGTGTTTATTATCTGTACATATCTATAATACATTATTGATTTTTGAAAATGACGTACATTATATTATTAAACTTTGCAACTATTTTAATGAATAGTATATAGGCCTATATAGGCCTAATATTTATATAATAACTTCTTGGGCTTTGTAAATGGTTGTATAATTGGAAAATTGCGTTAATTGTTGACATCACGTTTATTATTAATTGTTCATGATCTAGTTCATACTCTTATATGTAAATAAATTTAATTATTTTTTTATTTAAACTGTTAAAATTTCGACTAAAATTAATTCGTACGCAAATTTCAAATAATTATCGCAACATAACAACATTTTAAAGTATAATTAATTACAAATATTTACATTAAAAATCTTATGATTACCGTGTTGTAAAAAATAACATTTTAATATTCAATAAATACAGTCACATAAATATGTTGAGAAATAAACAAAAAATAATTGAAAAATATTGAGTAGATGTAGCGCGATATATATGTTTATAAAATTAATTAAAACATTTATTTTCATTGCAAATATGATAATTTTTTAAATTTTCAATATGTAAACTTTCAATAATTGTTGAGCATATTGTAATTTCTGTTTTGTATTTATATTGTTTTATTATTAATAATTTTAGTCACGTCATTATAATTTACAAATTTCGTAGTTTACTTTTTAATTATTATTGAACATCTCGCGTTTTGAAGAATAATATTGTTTAGTTTTCACTAATATGATGATACTAGATGGTCTTTACTTTATATAACATTAGTGTATACTGTAATCACATTATGCTTTTGAATTAGTACAGAAATAAATACATTACGTTACTATTAATATCATATAGAAACATTGTATTAATAAAAATCTATTATCGCTTTACCAATAATTTTTGTCTTCTCTTTATAGATTAATGAACACCAAATTATATTAATACTTACCTAAGTCATTAAGAAAAAGAATAAATGTAAATTATATAATTTTCATTCCTACATTTAGCAATATATTATTCTAATGTATTTTATTGTGAAATTTATATTAAATTTGACATTTATACGTTATGTGCAGAAAATAATAGCTGTTGATTTGTATTATACCTACATAAAAGTAAGCAAATGCATTTTACTATTTTCTACTTTATGGTAATTGATCAGATATAACTATTTAATAATTTGATAACTACTTGTTTTAATATCTTATTTCAATTTGTAAAAATTATAACATAAAAATATATTCGCTTTTTGCATCAAATTAAATTTAAATATCAACAATAGTCAACCGTATATATAGGAATAAATTTTAATTTATCCAATACCAAATATAATTTAAATTAAGCAATACACAATAAGTTATAAGTAATGACTGTCTGAATTAGAAAACTTTTGCATCTACTTTTGTGAAATGAAACATATGTTAACTATAATTTTTAAGAATCTTTTAATAGTTTAATTTACAATAATTTCAATACTATTAATATAAAAATTACAATAAATAAATTTTTAATCATGCATTAAAAAAAATCTTTTTGCTGATTAAAACGTATAATATTTAAATGTATTTGTAAGGTATTGATTTGTATTTTTAAATAGAACATTTTGTTATATTGTACAAGTTTTAAAAATTGATTGTTTATATTATAGCCGGCTAATTCAAAATTTATCTACGGTAGAATTGCTGAAATATTGTATTTGGTAATAAATATTAACTTTTAGCTAAAATTATAAGTGTAATTTATATTTTATGCGTTAATTAACATTTATTAAAATGAGTAATGAGCGATATTTTATAATGTATTTACTTTAGGCACAAATGTAACATATGTTATGGGCACCAATACCAGGTTATATATAATTTATCTATTTAAATTACCAATTTCATTAAATTTTGACAGCACTTTACTGGCACATAGCAGTTCTAACAGTAGCAATGACTACTTTATTATATACCATTTTCTTTTAAATAAGAAAACACTTCATGACAGAACTCCCATAGGCATAAGAGATAAACTGTAAACAAATCTTTATTAATATTGACATGCAGAGTTAAATCACACAAAGCCGCTATATCATATTCATTGATAAGCACTTCAGTATCGATTTTTAAATTGGTCATTTTAAATAAAACGTCTTTTTACATAATACTCAAATTGCTTAATTATTAATAATAATAAAATTAAATTAAAAGGTATAACAAAAAGAAAATTAGTCAAGAAAGAGAAATATTTTCTGATCATTATGGTATAAAAAACATTAATTAAAAATCAATACAAAGAATTTTCTCACCATGCAAAAAATCATAAAAATGATTAAAAATCACAAAATATTGAAAACTGAAGCATTATTATTAACAGCAAAAATAGGGTGTAAGTTAAAATAGATATATTGATGTGTCATATTTAATATTTATTGATGCATTAAAAGTGTATTCCGGTTTAATTAAATATCTAGATTACAATTTTAATGTTAAAAATAATTATTGTTTAGTTCTTATGACATATACAAATAAAAGTGAATTTTTAAAAAATTTACTAAATAAAATTATCATTGCATTAATAAATTTATTATTATTTAATTTACCGGAATGTACCATATTATAATGATTCTAATGGTACCAAATATACATAAATCGTATATTTTATTGAATTATAAAATATGTAATACATTTTTATAATAAAATTTCAATAAAATTGAATTAAAAAAAAAATTATTAAATAAATATATCATTGCATTAATAACATGTTTATTGTATAATTTACTGTGATGCACCATATTATAACGATTCTAACAGTATGAAATATACATAAATCACGTATTTTGTTGAATTATAAAATATTTAATAAATATGTGAAAATGTGTAAAAATTCACTTTTTTAACATAACACTTATGATTTTGAAATGTAATAACTGAATTATATTATATTAAATATACTTATTTATTTGTTTTTTCCCGAAACTGTAGAATTTTTCAAGGAATCGGATGATACCAAGCACAACATAATTGGATCTACAATGGTTACACAACTTGTGGAATTACCAAGAATGAAAAAACCTATTCAATCTCAAAATGGGATCCATACATGTGTGAAATTAAATTATTAACTTATTATACAATATTATTAATATCAAAAGTACACCATAAGCACACCATAAAATTGTCAAAGATAAAAGCACACCAATTACAACACAAAAGTATATTTTGTATTAAATGTACATAATGTATACATAGCACTCCACAAAATTGTAAAAGCATAGTAAAATATAAAAGCACACCAATCACAAACAAATGTATATCTTGTATTACATGTGATACTGCATATATAATTTGTATTTAAGACAGGAACAACAATATATAGCAACTTAAAAAGTCAAAGACTTGGTTAAAATAAATCACACTATAATATTTCGACTTATACGAATTTTGGGTCAGAGATGGGCATAGATGATTAAACAAAAAATGATGAGTGAGGTGGGGTAGAGACAAACACAAAATGATTAATG
>JAUZND010007042.1:0-10515 GCA_034780555.1 Coelogynopora nodosa
CACCAACAGTCATATGTTTTCACACCTTAAATTTTACTGTTGTGGGTAAAAGGGGTAGAGAAAGGGAGATATAGGGGAGATACAAAATTAAGAAAAGGAAAAGATCAGGAAAAAGCTTCCCCGCTTTATAAATACCACCCAAGAATATATAGTGTTGTGCCATAGATAAACTAAAACATATCTAATTGTATTAAATACATGTCAATTGCATCATTTACAATATTTACTTCTCACTTTTAATAAACTACAGCAGACGAACTTTTAGACACGAGTTGAAATACATGGCTGGGATACCCAACCACGAGAACGTAGTGGAACTCCACGGCATTATCAGAAAAAAGAATATCCTCGTCATGGAGCTGTTAGATAAGGATCTTGATCAGCTTTGTAAAGAGGTAATTACTGAATATTTCTAACCCAGCTAGACTGTCCGGCCGTTAACCGTGAACTCTTATTTATCATGTTTTAAAAAATATATATATTGTTTATAATCTACATTTCAGATTGGTGAAAGGGGCATTCTAACAAAAAGGGAGGCTAGCGTTTTAATGCTGCATCTCTTCGCCGATGTTGCCGAGGCATTGTTCGCCATGGAAGAAAAGGGATTTGCCCACACTGATCTTGATACCAAGAATATTATGGTTGATATCAAAAATTGGACAGCTAAGGTATTTTTTATCAGACCACAAAAGCTGGACAATTGTGTCAGACAATATGTTTTATCCCGAAATATGAACCTATTTTAAATGGTCATTATGCATAAATTTAGCGATAAACTTTTTGACAAGTTTAAATTGTATTTTTATCTATTCTCTACAGCATGTATAGGCATGCAGCCATCTCGTCATTTAATTAGTCGCTGGCTTAAATTACACATAGGTGTGGAGGCTTAAAGCTTTATCGTAATTTTTTCAGTAGCCTGTTCAAATACCATGTACACGTAAATGGCACACATGCACTGTTGTCGTATTTAAAATAATTATGACTTTATTTGCCATTATCATTATTATATTATACATTTCAATTATGGTTTACTATAATTAATAAGTAAGGATAATAATATAAGTTTTAACCTTTAAAAAAATTGAAAAATTAAACTTGTCCCAACTGCTCAAAATAATTTCGCAATTTGATGTCTCCCATCCATTGCACTGAGTGGTCCATCACGTAGTCACTGAGTCACGTAGTCACGTAGTCACTGAGTCACGTAGTCACGTAGTCACTGAGTCACGTAGTCACGTAGTCACTGAGTGGTCCATCACGTAGAATTTATGGGGAGAAATATCACGTGTCAAGCAAACTATAGCTTGCAACTCGAAATGCGGGAGAAGGCCATTATGAGACCACCTCAGCCAACTAGTGGCAGTGTGAAGTGGGTATCAAACAACGGATATATACTGGCCGATTAAAATGCTGGTGTTTCCTTTCCGGAAACCGTTCATGAGCTTGTTGGGAATGTTCTTGTTTTCATATAGTCCACTCTTGGGATCACCATTAAATCTCGTGACCCTGCAGCCAGTCTTACAATCAAGCATAGATTCTTCGAAGTATTCATGCTTGGGTTAACATTGTTTTCTTGGCTGCGTCTTACAATAGTGTGCTCAGCAAAGAAAGTGTGCTTGACATGATTCGGTCTACAATGACGCGCAGATACATGTAAGCCGGTTTCTGATTGGTTTACCTAAATATTCCAGACGTGGGTGCACGCTGAGTTCAACATTACTGTACTAGAATTACCTACATTTGTGCGTTTTACCATAACCAAATACATATATATATAGCTAATTTACCTAGGTGGCCATTAACACAGCCATTCACAGCGTCATTCAAAATATGATATGACAAGAAAATGACAGCCTGTAGCTAAGTATCTTAAATAAGCCAATACTTGAGTTTCCACATAGACAGAGCTCGACTCTTTGTTGTTGGATGTTCTATGTCATCTCCAACTAACTCACAGAGGTAACGTTCTAAAAGTTCATTATCTGAGAATTCATTAAGTGGATTAAAAATATGCTTGTAACGCATATTCGTTTATTAACGCTTATTATTATTAAGCATATATGAATTGTGTATGACTCATGATTCGAGTTTTTCTATTGGCTGAATCACTGCAGGTTGGTGACTTCGGTCTGTGTCGCATCTACACGGACCTTCGGCAGCACAGCTATACCTCGGTGCGACAGGAGGGCTACGATAGACGACGTACCTACCTCATGACTCCCGCGGCCCTCACTATTCCGGGATACGAGTACAGGCATTCCGACGATTTATACCAGTGAGTTAACTGACATGAGAAGGAGTGGGAGCGGGCCGAAATGAAAATCTAAATTTTAATAGAAAAACAGAAATGCGTACATTCATTTGCAGCTTACGAAGTGGTAGCATAACTGGTACCATCGTATTATCTTAACAGTATGATAAGGGAATAACGTTATAAAGACGGATATAAAAATATTATGTTAGGAATAGCAATGTAGAATAATATGATATTGATGGAAATAATGGAATAGTCATAGTAATAACACAATACTAATTGTAATAAGATTATACTAATTGTAATAACATAATTATAATTGTACTAACATAATAATAAATGTAATAACATAAGTATTTATGATATACCAATGGTAATACTAACATACCAATGGTAATACTAACATACCAATGGTAATACTAACATACCAATGGTAATTATAGGAAACTAATGGTAATAATGATATACTAATGGTAATAATGATATACTAATGGTAATAATGATATGCTAATGGTATTGGGATGCTAATGGTAATAATATGAAACGAATGTTAATACTAGGAAACTAAAGGTATTATTGATATACTAATGGTAATAATATGAAACGAAAGGTAATTATGATAGACTAATGGTAGTAATGATATGCTAATGGTAATATTTTGATACTAATGGAAATAATGGGACACAGCCAAAGAGAAAGTGCATCTCCCAGATGAAATGTAAAATTGTTTAATAAATGATCTATGAGTTATTCTCCATTAAAATCAATTTTTATTATTTTGTACTATTAATAAAACTTTGAAAGTATTATAATACAAACATTTAAAAAGTACTCTCATTGCGTACATTTATATTAATTCCAGTCATGATAATATTAAAATAGCTATTTAGGCTGCAGACATTTTAAAATATTTATTATTATTAATAATAATTCTTTAAAACATTCTAAATAATACAATTGAAATGTAAATATACTATACTTTATTTGACAACTATAATATTGATAACAATAGGCCTACTATATCATATTTATAGAATATCATAATTTAACATTATTATAATCATTAAATCATCTCAACTCTCAATATCTACACCACCGTATTTCACATCATGTTATTATTCCAATTAAGACACAGGTTCCATCATTCAGATTCAGAGTCAATGCCACTTTCAGACCGTCTGCGTCCCAAATCAAATAAACTAACTTGTCTTCAATGAAAATACCGCTACCGTATCAAAATGGTTGAAAATAAGGATAACTATTTTTAATTTGCTAATAGTGATTTTATGTAATGAACATGCTAGGTATAATACCAGTTGACTTTTCGGTAATTTTTTAATACATTCAAAAAAAGGTTTTATTACATTTTAATTTGACGTAACAGACAAAAGATTTAAAACTTTGACAGCACACATTCGTAGAAGCTTCATATTTATACTTGAAGATGTTTAATATGGTTCTTAAGGTATACTTCATTCTATTTTGTAAACTGTCTAGACACCAGTTTTTATTTTAATATGTTGTCTTACTATACATTAAAACAGCTGTGAACTGAAACGTGTATTTGTCCTGGAAAGTATTTAACCGTCGTCCATACGTCTTCTGTGCAGTATTTGATTGAAACTGTACAATAATATAATTCTATACAATAATGTGATACTATACAATATTGCACTCGACTACAATAGATTATTAGGACTGAAAGGTTGGTATTTTAATGAAATGGATTTTCAGGTAGATTCTGTAGTTTGTATTCTTGACATTTACGTAGTATTGAATTAGTTAACCCTAAATCAGTTTAATATATTGTATCTAGTTATAAGGTGGCACGCAGTGTATTGCTGTTCTCTCGGGTGATAATAATGAACTGTTAACTGAATGTTAAATGAATTTTTACAGGATTTTTTTTGCTTAAGTTAAACTTAATCGAGGTTTTTGTTGAATACGGTTACTTATTGCATTATGTATAATTTCCATGCATATTATAGTAAACCACAAGAAATTACTACCACATTACAATTGTAATTTTTATATTTGACGATGGAAATGTGAACATTGACAGCATTTAATCTGATTTCTATCAATGTCAGGACAAGATAGTACAAGACGCCCAGGTTGTTCTCTGAGCCAGAATCATTATCCCTCGCTTCCTTAGCTTATGTCGTGTAATATACATGTACATATCAAAATAGATAGCGTTTTCCAGAATGGATATGATCTCATGAGTTACCGCAACCTTTTAACAATTTAAATATTATAACTAATCCATTGTATGTATACAATTAAATTGTGCATTTTTTACAGAAAATTGCAAATATTTTGTTAGACCTTAAGACTGAAACGGACTGATAAAACGTACAACAGCTGTGTAGGAATGCTGGAATTGAACCAAGTATTACGTTAGTTTAGATGCTGAGAGTTCAGAGGGTCTCTATTTATTTGAATATCCTTTGTCACTACATTATATTATTCTATATTTTAAATTGTATAATTTAGAATATGAATAAATAAATATAGAAAGTTTTAAAATAACATATGTCATGTCCAGAATAGGCATACGTATTGTATAATGACATGATTTTTTTAAACATTTTGTTTTCTTTAAATGACTTTTTTAACTTAATTGTATTTGACTACTTTTAATGTTATATCAGTAGTACAAATCATAAAATCGTATTTGATAGATTATTAGTCGTTAATAATTGTTTGTACAGTGATAATATTATGTAGTACTTCAATATTCTACTATGTTGTCTGAAACTAAGTAGCTTATAATTGTAGTTATATAGATTTATCCAGATAATAAGCAGAATAAGTAAAGGGATGAAAACGGAACTTATAGTTTTGTAACTTATGGTATTGTAGATCCTGTGACGTCATTAAAAACATAGAAACTAACCAATAACAGAAAAACATTTGTTTAGTTATTGGTTAACGAGTTGAACTATTTTAAAGCTATCTGCATAATCACGTATTTCAGCTGTTCCAACTCTTTTTCAGATTTGCGATTTCGTTAATCAAGGCCATTTTTGCAGGGATCGGTATTGCTTTTGGTAAGTTGATTAATGTATAGGATAATGAAGGATAGTTTCAGAGATGTCGGAGCATCTACAGTCCCCAAGCGCTAATTTAATATAATAATAATAATAATAATAAGCGTATATTTGTATAACAAGCACCAGGAATGGGAAGCTATGGTGCAACTGAACGTTTTCTTTTTAAATAGTACATTAAATATATAATAGTAATATATACATATAAAAATACATTTAGTTCAGTAGTAATATGTTTACATTAATGTTGAAACAATAAGAATTAATATATATGTACAAAATGTTACGACGATAAATAGGTTGTGTGCACATGATGTAAAAATATGTTATATTTTTGTAAGTTTTATATGTTACTATTTATTAAGTAAGTAGTGTAGGGTATGAACGAATTAAAACGTGCTGAAAAATATGAATAATTTTGATTATGAGCGTGATTTAAAAATCCTCCAATATTATTTTTCTGCGAACCCTTTTAATAACTGGTACTTCTTCTTAATTTTAAGAAAGGGCCGGCTGACCCAGAGAAGGTCACAGAATGACAGAGTGACTGTTGTAACGGCTGACCTAGACAAGGTCACAGAATGACAGAGTGACTGTTGTAACGGCTGACCTAGAGAAGGTCACAGAATGACAGAGTGACTGTTGTAACGGCTGACCTAGAGAAGGTCACAGAATGACAGAGTGACAGAGTGACTGTTGTAATTCTCTTTTTATTATTGTATTTTTCCTGATAACGCACACTCGATTCCGCCTTATTTAAAAAAGATCTGTTTCTGAAAATAGTTAATTACATATTAAACTTTAATGTTTTGCTTTTACAAGTACTTGTTTTAAATACATTTTATTCTTCCATATTCATAAAATTCATTGCTGCTGGGTGATAAACCAAATTTTAAAAGGAAATGTGTTTATTGTGAATTACAGCTACTGTAGTTCTAAAGTGTATTTTGTCGTATACATTTATACATATAACAATTAATTTAATTATTTTCTAAAATAAAATGGCATATCCATTTTTAATGAGATTTTTTCTTCTTCTCGACAACACCACAAATTAACAAATAAAATAATAAAATATATATAAATAAAAGGAACACAAATTATCAAAGCAATATACCATCAAATAAGAAACAGATTGCATAACAATATCAAGATAAACAGTTCAAAACAAAGAACAACATTCAAAAGTAATTAAAAAGAAAAGAAAAAGGGTGTATTACATAACTCATTTAAGTGCCAACAACAGTCTATGAAATAAAATGTTTACTCCATCAGTTGTTAGATACTTCTATCAAGTAAATTGATAGATACATATATACTACAATGCTTACATTGTTCATATAGCTCATTTTTAGTGATGAAAATTATAATTGTATTGATTTAATTCTTTTCAGACTTCTATTCTGTGTCAAAAAAATCAATTACACCTCCTAACAATCCCTTTGTTCGCGACCTTTTGAATCGAGTAGAAGCCAATTCGGACGCAATTGGTGCGGATGTTGCTACACTGATAAATGACATCGTCACGTCAATTTGTCTCTCAAAATCAACCAATGACCAGCCGACAGCAGAGAGTAAGACGGCAACCAATGAAAAGCCAACAGCAGATTACTTTACTTAATGAGTCGTATATTGAAATAAATAAATACTATTTATTATTGATTATTGATTATAGCTAAAACTATACTAATTTTGAACGAAGAGTGAACTTCACTTTTATGACTAACGCTTTATAATAATAAAGCATAGGCTATAAGTTAGCACATGGTAATGTTGCTTATATATACATGTTCTCATATATCTCAATATTTATATACAACTGTGTCTATTCGTTAATTTTTGTATCGTAAAGATAGCGTTTGTCGCTTTTTAACATATGGAATAATAATTAATAAAATATAACTAACATATATATTGTTATACCTATAGTTGTCAAATATCTATAAAACATCATCCCACAATAGCGAAATTGAATATCAGCTAGTTTCGATCGATATACCCAAATCCCATGATATCCAAATCCCATTATATCCAAATCCCATTATATCCAAATCCCATTATATCCAAATCCCATTATATCCAAATCCCATTATATCCAAGTATATCCAAGTATATTCAAATCCCATTATATCCAAATCCCATTATATCCAAATCCCATTATATCCAAATCCCACTATAGTCTATGCCAAAACTGATATATCCATGTGTCCTTGTCATTTCAGAGGTTAAATCCAAATTGCGGTCCTTCTTCTGTAGTAAGACCGTTTTCGATGCACGGGCTTCTGCATATGAGAAGATGAAGAGTATGTGTTTCCAACTTTACAACGTTGGTCTTATTTATTATTATTGATATGCTACAATTAAAACCTGTATTATAGTACAAATGTATATGAATAATATGATTAAATTATATCGATCGTTTGTGTAAATAAACAAATATACTTGCAATGTAATAGGTACTTCAGTCGCATATATGAAAATGTGTTGAACACTTGTTCTGTTTATCAGATCATATTAATTAGAAGCGATTAATACATATATTTAATTGTGTCTTTCTAGTGGTAGTATATAAGTGAAAATCGATACATGTATTATGCTACTGGTTGCATAAGGAAGCAGCATAAATAAGGAACAGCTCATAAATAAAGAAAAAAACATTATGAAAAACCTTATGACTGTATATAGATATCAGTATTCGCTAAATATCATAATTATTCGAGTAAAATAACAGCTGAAATATAGGGTACATTTGAGGTACATTTTAGGTACATATTATGAGGTAACATATTAGGTACATTTGAGGTCCTTTAAAGGCCTTACAGACCTTTGTGGATCCTCTCTATGAATATTCTTTGGAGTGTTATAGCATGCTATATTATTTTAATGAAATTTAGTATCAATTTATAAATGGAAATAATACCCTTTAAATAGTGTTCCCCCATTTCAGAGGCAAAGAAATTGATTGTATTCAAGGAAAGTGATTTTCCAGAGGAGAATCGGAAACCTCTTGGTTAGTTCTGTTTAAAGTAATAATGTCATTAATAAACAATAATTTGATAATTTTCAATTAATAATATACATAAAAAAAACATTTTAGTAACACAATTAACAAGAAAACCATATATATATATATATATACCATTGCATCTAAATATTAGTTCAACTCGTAGCAATTTTATGTTTTATAATTTTTAATAATTATAAAAAAACAATTAGTTTAATATTTGTGGCTCTTCTAATACTATGTTTTAAATGTCTGGCTCTATTTTAAACAGTGCATTTTTAGCAATAAACATTTGGATGATAAAAGCGCTGACAAAACAAGCTAGACCGATTCTTGTCGCTAACTTTACTTTATATGTAAAATTACGTTGGGGCTGTTCTCCAAGAGTTATTTTATTAAGAGTCACTTTTCTGTTTAAAGCAAAATGCCATACGTTTATGCCATCTTGCGAAACAAATTGGTTTGGTCATCATTAAACCAGCAACAACATATATTTATGTCATAGTCATAGTCATAGTCATAGTCATAGTCATAGTCATAGTCATAGTCATAGTCTCATGAAGGCGAACACCGCTTATTTAACAACGTTATTTCAACGAAGCCATCTCTTAAAGTCAGAGGGACAGAAGTTTTCTTTATCAATTGTTATTTCAATTATGGTTCAAATGAAATAATCATTTATACGACAAATCTTTACTGCAACTTATGATATATATAATATTAATGAATGCCACAGGAAATATATAATGCGAAATCAATCAACTGTATTTTGGTGCATTTTTGTGTTTTATATTTTAGGTAAAGGAGGCTACGCGGAGGTTTATAGCGCTGTACACCAGACCAATGGAAAGAAGTATTGCTTGAAAGTGTTCGATAATAAACCAGATATGTGAGTATTGTAATCTTTGTCTCTTAATGAGGTCACCGTTTCCTCATCCATAGTTCAACCATATAAACTCAGCCATAGCTCAACCAATTCAATATACATATGTGTAGCAAATATTCATGCTAACAGTAATAATACCAAAACGTTTTTTGAATGCAGTTGTAAAACTTTTGAATAACAAAGAACATGGGTTTAAGAAGAAGATAATGATTTGCACGTTACTAATTGATCTGTATAATATGTAAAAGAACAAGGAATAATGGGATTTTTTGATAACAACAGTTGTTGTAACGTTTCAGGAATAAATGTGTTTGATCTAAACTTAGCATCTGATGAAGCTTATCAAAATACTTTGGAACGAGGAAGAACGGCAAGGACTTAGGTGATAAATAGATTGGCAGAAAGGTTATTCAGGATAGAGAAGTTTTTTTGTAGGACTTTTGGAAGGTACACGTTTTTAGGGCTCGTTTTGAAGTATTTAACTAGTAA
This sequence comes from Coelogynopora nodosa, assembly GCA_034780555.1. Taxonomy (NCBI): domain Eukaryota; kingdom Metazoa; phylum Platyhelminthes; order Proseriata; family Coelogynoporidae; genus Coelogynopora; species Coelogynopora nodosa. The sequence goes on from JAUZND010007042.1 coordinate 9,690, forward strand.
CGATTATATTGAAATTAAACTATTGAGCCAAGATTGAAGGCATGTATTTTTAATTATCCTTCCGTATACGAATAGTGTCTGCTGCAATTCATTTAGTAGTTTAAACATGAATTCAATACGATAATAGTATTTGTGAGTAATTAATACATTTAAAAAAAGTGATGTATATAATAACCTTGTGGATTTGTCTGATATGAAAAGCTTTACACCAAGAACGTTTATCTTTTACAATTCACAATGACAGAAGCACCACCTTTAGGCACGAGAGGAAGTATTTGGCCGGCATCCCCAATCATGAGAATGTTGTGAAACTCTACGGTTTCGTCAAAAATCGGAACATCCTCGTCATGGAACTCCTCGACATGGACATCGACAAGCTCTGCAGAGAGGTGACATCTGTGTTTGTTTACAGATTTTGTTTTTATCTACTTACGACTTGTTTCTAGGCTTTTTGTAGAGCACTGTTTCGTTAAAGGTATAGATAATAATATGTTAATTGGTTTTCAAATTAACCTATAAATTAAGTCAATTCCAATATAGATAATAATATGTTAATTAAAATATGTCAATTAAAATATGTTAATTAAAATATGTTAATTAAAATATGTTAATTCAGATATGTTAATTCAAATATGTTAATTAAAATATGTTAATTAAAATATGTTAATTCAAATATGTTATTCAAATATGTCAATTCAAATATGTCAATTCAAATATGTCAATTCAAATATGTCAATTCAAATATGTCAATTCAAATATGTCAATTCAAATATGTCAATTCAAATATGTCAATTCAAATATGTCAATTCAAATATGTCAATTCAAA
>JAUZND010007043.1:0-26454 GCA_034780555.1 Coelogynopora nodosa
ACCGGACCACTTTTATTTTTAGTTTGAATGCACTGTTCAAGTTTTGGTATAGTGCAGAGTTCTTTGACGCTTCCCTAAGGACCTGTAGATTTTTCGTCGTAATAAAGAAGTTTTAGGAGTTTCCTGTTTTTTTCTAATAGATTTGGGTGGCAGCAGGTTATGATATAGTTCATTGACACGTTGATATTTATATCATCAGATTCGTTGTCTACTGAAAGACAACCCTAACATTGGTTGATTTAATAGTTTTATAATAATATGTGTATAAGATTCTACTTACATTACATGTATCATATTATTTCTTTATATGTGTTTTCATCTGAATTTAAAAAAAAAAATTAGCTGTCTGAGACATTAAAGAATAATTAATAATAAAATTAATTTTCAAATTTTCCTTAATTTCTTTGGAATGTAATCTCGTTGTACGAGCTCTCAGATGGCGTTGCGGTGTAGGACTGATGGATTGTTCACGTGCTTGTATATGTTAACGTTTTCTGAGCTCAATTCAAATTTGTTTAATGCACGTAGTATTACTTAACATTGTCCTGGAGACTTTCTTCTTTTTCAAAATTGTCTTGAATTTTTTCCATCCAACTGGAATAGATACTATAATTAGTGTGTTACTGGTTGCATAAAAAAGTAAATGAATTATATTCGTAACGCTAATTATATGACAATGGTCACTGATCTATCCATACTTTATCAATGAAAATGATGGGTGTTTATTAAGTAGAAATGTATGAAGTGACATTGCTCTGGGAATTGAAGTTGTTCTAAAAATAGTTGAAATATTTATTTTGTTTAACTTCATTGTTGATATTGCTCGCTTCTTGCTTAATTTATAATCCTGTATTTGAGCAGTATTAAGACGATAGTGTTGATCTGGTCCAATGTGAGATTGTAACAGTGTGGTTTTAGTAGTGTTGTTGAATCTTAATTTTTATTCTTCAGTAACAAACATTGCCCTTGAATATTGTGCTGTACTACTCATTTGTATGTCTTACATAAAACTAACTATATTATTTAGCTTAACCAGCAATGTTTCCAAGTAGTTTAGCTGCAAAATGTATCAGAGAGCCAAGAAGTCGGAGTAGTGGTAATAATCTTCTTTTCGGACTGAGAGCCGATCGACCTTTTTCATTGCTCCCTTGTCATAAACACACTGAGCCATAAATCGAAGCATATGTTTACGTTTATTGAGATGACAATATGGAGACTTGTGAATGTTTGTTAAATTATAATAGTGATATCCAAAAGTGACTGATAAAATCAGGATCAGCATTCGTCACTATAGATTTCTTCAACGTTATGTACCTTTAAGAATACTTGTAGCAGAGCAAATTGTCGCCGAAATCGTGTTGCTCCCATTTGTTAAATTTGCTAACATACTAAACATTTCATTAAGATTAAGTATATACTATTAAAGCCAATGATTTGGTTCTGTCAAGCTAATATGTAACAAATGAATCATCAAAGAGTAAAGAATAATTTAAATTAAGAAAATTAAGAAATCTCCAATCACAACTCAGAGTTAAATTTATGTTGACGTTCACAAGCAATAATTATAATTATATGTTGCAATCGTGTTCTGGTTGTTTGTTTATACATAAGCTAATGTGTTAAAATACGCGTTCTAAACTGAATTTGATGTGGTATATTTTGATGGAAATCCAAAAATATGTAATATTAAGGCCATGTTCTGCAGCATTTTAGAAGGCGTCAGGCAAAAACAAACAAATACGTTCAGGGTGAACGTATGATGGTTGTGGGTGGCGATTCTAGTTTGATAATTATATAATTAAATTCGTTATTTAAACGCCTTCTTATATATATAATGTGTGAGAGTATTGTTCACGACACATCTCTGAAAATCTTTGATCTCTTGTGCTCTTTTCCACTTACACATATTATACTGTAAACCTTCGGTCAGAGGAAGATACATGCATCATGTGTATTGCCATCACATTCGTCTTTGACACAGCCAAGTTTATCTTTATACATATACGGATAGTCAAGTGGAAAGTTTGATGAATCTAAAAATGCATATAGTTTTAACATTATTGGAAGCAGATAATTCCTGACATCAATGTTTGATACACGAAAAAAGAAATAATCTGTGTCACCTGCGTGTATTTTATGTTGTCCGCCAAGTTCATGTGCATAATTTGTTAGACCTTTATATCTAAGCATATACATTATACGTTTTGAGAGTTAGAGTACTGCCATACACATATATTGTAAGCAGTTTTGTTCATTTTAGTCCGTTCGGAACAAAGTAGAACTCCAAATAAATTGGGATTAAAAATTGTAATTGATAAAAATGATAAACATTTTAGAAGTCGACCGTGGCATATGTTTTTCCTTATTTTTATGAGATAACAGAAGATTCATGTTTCCTTTTTACTTAAGACCATTCTTGTTAGTTGTCCTCTTGGTTGAAATATCCTCCCATTGATCGAGTGCACATGAATGCAGTTAACTACCTTTGAAGGGAGCCACTTTTTTAGGTGCAAGGACTACATCTTTTTATACTTATGTCTTGACTATTTGGTGGGTAATTCACTCATACATTCTTACATAATTCTTACATTCACAAGGTGGGTAAGATCCACCTTGTGAATGTAACCTGTGTCTCCATTTACATATTCACTTATTATGTAAAATTGATCCATTTTTTCTTAACTAATCGAATTAAATTTAGAGTGCGGTAATGATTGTGACAGAGCGTCGCCATATAATTTGTTTGCATCGATATAAAATAGTTCTAATCGAGCACTTCCTGTTGATATGTTTGCTTTCTCATGATGTTTGTTTACAAAAGTAATGCCTCCTCTGGTGCCCTGTTCTACAAAAACATATTTATTCTGATCCTTTAAAAGTTCAACTCTTGCTCCGGTGATTTTGAATGCGGAGTGCCAGCACATGCTCGGTGCTGATACACAGTAAGTCGGATCAAGTCCATCTTCACGAAAACTGAGATGTTGAAAAGCCTCAAATACATCTGTAAGTTGATGTACGTCACGTTTCAAATATGCCAACATATAATCTCCGAATTACTGACATGTAAATTAATTCTAGGCTTCTTAGGTACGTGCGTAATCTTTGATTGTGTATTCCGCTTTAGATATGTCAATATAAAATATTGTCCGAGGAGGTAGGGACGTTTCATTCATTTTTTTAAAATATGAGACATATGAGTATGGAAAAACTCCCTCTGAGGTAATGAGCGATATTGGAACAGAGACAGGACTAGCCTAGCGACGGAGAATTAGTTCCGCAAGATTCAAAATATGGACCATACTGTAGAGTGAAGATGCCATAAACTGAACGCTGTAATTGAAAGCAAGTTTCATTATAGTATTGACAACCTTAAATTCGTTTTTTTTATTGTCTATGTAACATATTGTGTTCACGTTAAATGAAGCCGTTAGGGCCATGTCTTTTCTCTTGTTTGTGGAATAACACTTAACTACCACTCTTTTTCCTTGCCGAGAGCAGCTTGACAAAGTATTATGCGTCCGTCATCATTTTTAAAGGTCAGGACAAACATTGGGAGAATCTCTCTGTCTAGTCGCATTTGTCACATTGCAATCTTCAAAGGCAGCACCTTGATACTTTTCTGTGAGATGGTCATGTTAGACAACTTTTGACTTGGAAGTTTTGAGAAGTTATTACGACAAATGTCACAAACATCATATGAATAATGCTGTTTCTTCTCTTCCTTCGTCCATTGAACATTTTCATGTGTATGGTCTTTGTTCCACTGATATATATATATATTTTCACAACTCCAACCGATTAATCGCTTCTATAATTAAATTATCACCAACATTACTAACATATCTAGGATTGAAAGGAGGAGTTTTTCAGTTCTAGATAGGGAACAAATATCGGTTTCATCCTTTGACACCGTACATTCAATCTCGGCATATACAATATAAGGTAACCTTTGACAAAATCTCCACGACTCAAATTCTATATGAGTATTTTAACTATAGGAACAAGTATGATTGCTTGTGTTGAGTGACAAGTATTGAAGTTCTATATTGAAGCCACACTTCATCTGAGGAGAACGGATGGAAGTAACGCTCGCCCAGTCACCATTGCGTCTTCTTTTCTTGCTTCCTAGTTAACGATTTAAGTTAATCACCGGGACATTATGGGCCGAGTCTATTAAGTATTATATTGAAAACCTGTCCGTGATTATCAGTATATCACTTTCCGGCGGCTCGTATAATTCTAACAGGATGAATATAATTTTCTTCATCCCATTATAATATATTAATTAAAATTCCTTTATTATGTCGTTCGAAGAGATGTACATATTTAGCATTAACAGGTGATAAAATTCCATTCCAATTGTATTTCTCACTGAATTGATTTTAATTTAAATATCTGTTTCTGTGATTGTTTAAATTTTTCGCGTGTAGACATGCCACTACTGAATATTTGAAACACTGATTATTAGCTGTAGATACTTTACCCGTAGTTTTTGTATTAGCTAGACGAAAGGGAATGTAACACCACCTAAGTGTCCATTATACTGCTGACAAAAATGGTATGATCCGAATGTCAAACCATTCGACTCCTACAACAGTCTAATTGCTGCCACAATGAATTAAATGTTCTATATTTGCGAGTATCTGACTTATTATTGAGTTAAGAACATCATTAGAGAGAATTACATCGTCAACAGAAAATTGCTTACTTTGCATAGTTACCAAATATCAATATTCGTTTACCTTAAGCAACACGAACATTAATAACGGGATGCGATTAACACTCACCATTATAGTTTATACACATTTGTTCAACCAAATTGATGAATGAAGGAAGAGCAGCTTAAAACAGTCTATGGGTTACATATCCAATTCATTAGGAGCAAAAAGTAAGCACTTTGTTTTTCCTTTCCTGCTTCTCTGCGTACATTTATATGAATACAGTCATTGGAATCCACACAAATCGGTGGCAAATTATTTGGATAACAAGCTGTTTTGTTAATTAGCAGCATGGGTACATAACTAAATATAGCGTCCCAATTTCCGCATTTGTCTATAGTATATTTGTTAGTAGAAAAACATGGTCATTGACCACCGTTAACAGTATGACGTGGTTAATTCGTTTGTTTAATCCTTAATCAGTTAGAAACTTTTCAGATATACAACTTTCTCGTCACTAACGTCGGAAATATTACCAAATAACCCGTAAAGTAATTTGTCTATCGAAATATGTGGCTCAGAATAAATAGTTTCAATATTTAATATATATTGTTCAAACTGAACAAATGCATTAATATTGTTAATATCCAAACAATGCATAGGAGTTGATAGTGGTGATTATGTTGGTATTGGTAATTTTGGAAAAACATTGTGCCAACCAGCTCCGTGATTTTATGTAATTCATTGGATGAACTCTTTCTCACTCATTTCCGTTTCCACTGGTAAGTGTTCATCATCATCATTATCATCCCTTTCAATGAAAAATATATAAATCCTACCGAAAGAGTCACATTGCTCTCAGCAAAAGTCACTTTAGACTTATCGTTATTATTTGTTAAATTAAAATACAACGCGGGTATATATATATACATATATATATATATATATTTATTAAATTATTAATTATTGACTAATATATATTATATTACATGAAACAGAGAATTACACTCTACATAAACAGCAACTTGTAGATGCATTCTTCAATCGCATATACACGTTATGAATACTTTTAAAAGCTCACACATCACGTAATGTACTGCATTTTATATAACATATCATGTTGGGGCATGTCATCACCTGCGTAAGTAAACAACCGTTCATAACGCATCAGCTCCTCATACAAAGTACTGTTGGAGGCGTTGGTCTACTAACACCCCGCGATGATGATATGACTTAAGTGGAGTAAAGACCATGTCACAACACGCATGGATTGTAAACCGTATATTGCTTTAATATAATATGTATAAGTATGTAGGGTATAGACACATATCATAACTAGATTTGATATTGGTTGAAACAAGGTATAGCAATGTCAACTGAAGCAGCAGCGCATTAACATCGCACATTTGGAATTTATTCTATCTACTCGACTCTACATATTTATTCTTAATTGTCATTACTCTCATCCATTTCGAAAACAATATATGTATATTTATTTAAAAATATATATATATATTTATAAAATCAAGTGTTATTTTTTCAAATCTCACTCATCCATGGAATAACTTCTAGATGACTGTGAAGATGATATTGAAGTATACTCAGGCCGCAGGAGAAGTATACTGATGTACATTTACATTATTAGCAATTGTAGTAAAATTAATTTCACAACATTTCATATTTGCCTGTTAGTTTAACAGCTGATCATGAAGTAATTAAATAAATAGGAACAGCAGTAGTACTGAACGTTTGAATTATAGTATTCTAAAATAAAACAAAAATTATATTAGTGAATATGCAAGTTTAGGCATATACGACTTTTCGTGGTAAGAGCTGGAAACACAATAAATTCAAGTTGCAACTGTGTCTCTATTTACATTAAGTTAGATTGCACTTACAATAAAAGTCGGGATATTGGTCAGCATTCAACGTGCATTCAAATTAAACATTAAAGTGGTCCAGAGTTGACATAACGTTTAGGGAGTAGGGAGGTGGTATTGGTCTAGAGTTGACATATATCCTACTACAATTTTCATTATTCTTGTAAAACACAATATATGAAGCTTTTAGAGTGAATGATTGTACAACATAATTCGTGAACTAAAATTGCCCATTTAATTTCAGTTGCTTGTGATAAATCATATCGGTATTTTTTATTAACAAACACATGGTTGATTTTGAATGTCAGGTTTGAAATGTCAGATTATTTCGTCAATATCCAGAGCGGTAAACACATTTTTAAAAGGGTAGAAAGGTATTGACATACATAATTGAACATTAAAACAATACACTAAAACTGGCAAAGGGTGGTTATCTATTAGGCTGTACAATTCCGTTGATATTGGTAAGATTTTAATTGGAAACATCACAATATAATCCTTAAAGGTTACCTAGCTTATTTTCGATTGCTCTCAAACAAAACAGAACTCACATGTGAACCAGTCTATAACCTAGAATCATTACTGGTGCAAGTATTTGTACCAGTCTAATTAATATATATATATACATTTACATAAATGTTTAAAGAGTAAAACTTACATATATAATGTTTTAACATAGTGTTTGGACCATTAACTTTAATTATCCATATTTATACTTAGCTTAGATGTTGGTGGTTAAAAATAAAAACAAATATAATTTTTTTGAGAATTTATCATAATTACAATTGTTTATAATAATAATATAACAATATTATATTTTTGAGCTTAACACATTGTAAGAAAACAATTATTTTGAAGTATTTGTTTTTAATATTCTTAATATCATTTCCAAATATGTTTGCTAATAATACTTGCAAAATATTGTTTGTTTGTTTGTTTGTTTGTTTGTTTGTTTGTTTGTTTGTTTACTTACTTACTTACTTGTTCTTATACTTACTTTTTATTTTTTATTTTCTTAATTATGACAATTGTAACAATTAACACAACCATTATAATTGTTAAACTTATAATAGCAATACCATATCCTTTTTCTGATTCTGAAATATTACAGTATTAAATACAGTAAACAATAAGGTGATAGAAATACACATAACAATTTAAAAAAAAGGTAAAGGCTGAACAACACGAACTTATTTATTACGCCTTAATTTTCGGATTTTAAGCAAACTTTTTGCGGAGACAACACAACAAAAGTGAAACAAATTACCGAATTGCCGAAATTAAACCCATTATCACTGCATGCATTCAAAAGCTTGATAACAATGTAAAACACATAATACCATTCAAGGATAAAGAGTATTAAAATGAATATGTAACCTCAACTAAACAGAAGTCGATAAATAGGAGAAAAGTTGTTGAGTCACAATGTTTGTTCATGTTTTGTATGTAGGTTACTGGTACTATAGTAGGACCCTAAACATAACCGACGTTGCCAGTTGGATTCTACCACAAGAATCGAAGCGTCATCTAAGTTTATCCTGATAATGCTAATGCCGACTTTTCAGGTTGAAGAAGATGTATAGAATAGTTGTGTTGTTTTAAACGAGTATCTGCAGAGTTGACTGTGTGACCCGTATAAGATAACGCACAGTCATGCTAGGTTATTCTATTGACCACGTTCCTAATAAACCCTTTTGGTATTTGGGTTTTTGGACGATAAAGTAGTTGTCCTATTTTTATCGGAGATTTTAGTCCAACTTAAATTTTTGAACGTGTAAGCGCACGTTATATTCTTTATGTATAAAGGGAAGAACTTTTAAATCTGCTTTGTTATCACACGTTTTGAGTTGTTTTTGATGGCTTTGAATTAGTGATTCAGTGTAACCATCGTGCCGTAGGACATTTTTGACTAGTTGAATCTCCTTCTTCTCGTTTTCTTCTTCTGAAGGAATAGTACAGGCACGATGCACAAATACTAATACCGGTTGGTATGGGTCTTCTTTTCATATACTGTAGTTTTAAATAGTCGCATTTCTTTCCCGTTATCCGGATATCTAGAAAGGAACCGACTGATTACAATCCTCCTTTTCCATGGTGAATTTGATGGAATTTCTTAGTGCAATTTGTGTAGGAAATTAAACCGTCTAGGTGGGTTTCTGGTAGCATCACGCATGTATCGTCTATCTACTTTTACCATAATCGGACGTCGGTTTTTGAGTGTTTTTTTCAGTAATCTATGACAATGTTCCCCACTATCAGAGAGACAGAAGAACCTACGGCGCATCCAGACATATTTTTGTAAAATTCGTAATTAAAATAAAACTGTGTAGAGTTCAAACAAAATTTGAAAAGTTCACAAATGTAATCTGCTGTTAACTTAGCAATTGTTATGATGCTAACCATATTCAAAAGTCTTTGTTTATCACGTTCAAGGCCATTTGAACTGGAATGTTCGTGAACAGCGAGACAACACTGCTATACATAAAAATGTACCCATGTTGTCCAACAATCGATTTGACAAATTCACAAAAGTCGTACAAACTCGCGATGGCTGCATCAGTACTTCTCAGATTGAAGTACTTTTTGTCATCGAATTTATAGGAACTATACAAGACCCGCAATATCTATATCATATATCGTATCAGCATAACCTCTCTAGACAGGAACATTTAGCAATTAAATAATTAAACAATTATGACACGTTAGTGATCCTTTCTGCAAATTAGGGTAACTGCATTGTCGTGTTAAACTATATTGAACCAACTATAATGAAAAAGTTGACACTTTGTTAAACGAGCCACAGACTTATCAAAAAACTGAAACATATTTAACTAAATCAACTGAACTGAGAATGAATGACATCCTTCGGGCCTTGTATCGTTCCAATAAATTAAATGACAAAACATACCTCAATCTGAGAAGTCCTGGAGTAGTCATTGTGAGTTTGTATGGACTACCCAAGCAGCACAAGGACAATATACCACGTCGACCCATAGTTTCGATTTGTAAAGAACCGACTTAGAACCTATCGCGCCATGTAGCAGATAATTTCAGCCATTTAATTGGTAGCACGTCATCATTCAAAAAAAACTCTAACGACTTTTGTGAATTTGTCAAATCGATTGTTGGACAACCTGGGAAAACTTTATTTTCTTTTGAAGTTGTCTCATTGTTCACGAACATTCCAGTGCAATTGACCGTAACAAAACAAATACTTTTTAATATGGTTAACACCAGAACAATGACAAAGTTAACAGAAAATGACATTTGTGAACTTCTCAAATTTTGTTTGAACTTTACACAGTTTTATGTTAATGACACATTTTACAAACAGGTTTCCTAATGCCATGGGAGCTCCAGGCTATCCGATATTAAATTAATTAAATAAATAAATGTACGTATTAATACAAGAATTGATTACATAAACGGGATTCACAAATTGAAATATATAAGTTTTTAAAAAAACAAGTTACTTGTACATATATCAGCCATAATATCAGTTTTATCCAATTTATATCAAAAGTATATAAACCTTAAATAATATTTTACTTCTTCTAGTCAGTTAATGTATGCTATGGGAATATTTGTATATCAGAATATGACATTTAAAAATTAATATTGACTTAATATCGATCATTATAAACACGTTTCACGGAACGCAGTATGTATTTAACAAGTAATTTTTACAAAATACAAAATTTACACAGTTACCTGCCGTTATGATAACAATTTGTAAGATATCATTACAACAACAGTTATGATATTTCTTAGTAAAATATTTGCCACCAATTTCAATGATTTTCCTCCAACATAATAATAAGTTTCTCCAGAGCTTTATTCATTCTGTCCGCAGTAAAATCTGTCAACTTGCGAGACAAGAAATCGTGAATATCATTTAACGAATCAAAGCATACTTTTGGTCGAGCTGCCTCCAATCTAGGAAATATATATCGATCACATAAGTTTATGTCAGGTGTATAGGCAGGCTGCCGTACCAGTCGTATATTTCGATTATCTAAATATGTCATAGTTATTCCAGCAGTCTGAGGCGAGGTCTTGCGTTATCCTGTTAGAGTCGCATGTTTTCAGTCAAAATTGGATTACGTAGATTTTTTAAATGTACCTCCATGCGTGTCAAGAACTCAATGTAACTTTCAGCGTTTACATATCCATTACGCTCTAATATTTCAAAATAGTGTTCCCCTCTTTGAGAAACAGCGACTAGTGCCATACAAATTTTTCCATTGTGGAACATCGAGCTGTGTGCGGTTATGGTTCATCACACTGTGCATTTATCTCACTGAACCAGTTTCCAATGTTATTACGTGAGGCAAAATGACTTGTAGGTTTCGTCTATTGTCTTTAAATTGGATCTCGTTAATCTAGAAGCATAAGTGATCTGAAACTCTTCACACATGGCAACACGAAGCACTTTCTTAGTTTCGGTCAGGGTATGTGGAACCCATTTTGTGTGGTGCCAAATAAGTTCCAGGTATTCACGCATGATGTTATGAACCATTGTATGGGAACCATATAGTAGTGCACTTAGATCCTTAACCGATATGCATGAATTTTCCTCAATAATTCTTCTCACATTGGCAACACGTTCTAGACGAGCATCAGACTTAGGTATTCCACTAGGCCTTCCTACCACTCTTTCAAAGCTGTGCCGTCTCCCATCATTAAATTATTTCAATATTTTTTTTGTACGCTATACACTTATAATACATTCATTGGGCCAATATTCGTTCAATAATTCGTTTATTTGTGTACCATTGTAATTAATACGTCGCAGAGTCTCGATTAAAAAAGTATATTTTTTCCTTCGAAACATTCATTATTTGCACAGCTGAATTTCTACTCTGAAAATGATGAATGCTTAACTAAACGCACAAATGATAGTTAGATAGATATTTTCTTATCGATTATAATTTACATTTAAATTTTAAATCATACATATATATCTATATATATATAACTAGATATATGTATAACTATATATATCAATTGCTTTAGTGTATTTGTGCTGTTGTCGTTTGGTTATATGTGTAATATAGGAAATAGAAGAATAGTCGAATTCTTCTGTTTTTCGCGAAACTTTTTTTAAAACAGCATAGTATGTGCATTTATTAATTTAATTTTCCAATTTTTGGTGCTAATTAATGTTTTGCAGTTATTGTTTTTTAGGAGAATTTAATAAATACTTTTTTAATTTTTAAAATAATGTTTAATTGTAAAAAACGATAATAACACGATAAATATCAATATTTTGTATTACACACGTGTCATTCCGCAGTATGATACACTGTATACACTTTTAGATCAGTTTGCCTTGTCAAAAAATCATATTTTTAGAATATATAATATGTTCAGGCTATTACAGTAGATTACAAATATCTATATTTCCCAAATCAATAATGAAAATAATGTATATTCTCTTTTGAAATGAAACAATGCATGTTACCAACCTTCGAATGTCGATGCTGTAGTATTACGTTCTACAAAAATAATAAAATACAGGATTCATTGATTTAAATTTAATTTTTTAAATGTAACACTTTGAGAGGAAATAATAGTTTGCCCACAGATATTAAATAGTTAAAAATAATATATACACCAAATTCTTGAACGGTTTACACAAATCAATAATATCATATTGATGAAGTGCCACATTTGGTATCGTTAGACTGGTAATCTTAGACAGGATCACAAATTGAAATATATTGTATGTAAGTTTTAAATAAACAAGTAATATATCAGCCGTAATATCAGTTTTATCAAATTTATATTGAAATGTTGGAAACCATAATTAATTTGTTATTTCTTTTAGTCATTTAATATATAATATTGGAATATTTGTAAATCGGAATGTAACACATTTTATATTTAATAATGACATAACATAGATATATTTATATATTTAGTTGGTTAAATAACAATTTGTGGTATTTAGTAATATTTGAAAATGTATTAAATGTTAGGTTAAATAATGTTTGAACATACAATCAAAGTGTGCAGTAAATGACATTCAACATATTTTAAGCACATGTTGATGAACGATATATTAAATATTATCAATACAAAACATAATAATCTTCATTATATGTATTAATTGCATCAATGTATTGATACGAATTAATCGATACTAAAATATCACATTACGTATTTCAAAAACAACCAGTGACATTTGATAGTATGGTCATACCTCACAAATAGTATATTATCAAAATAATGGCACAATAAACATAGTAACAATACGAAATATTTACAAACAATTCGAGAAACGTATATTATGTAAAACAATATGCCATAAACATATTATGACAACACGTTGCATATAATACGTTGTGATATTATCACATTTGTTGACAGTATGTTCCCATCACTGTAAAGTATGATATTATTGTAGATTTTCGAGAAATATTTTATATTCTTATCTAATTATTTATAATATATACAATATATACAATATATACAGTACATATGTACATGTATTCATTTAAGTAACCATATGTGTTAATTCATTTTAAGAATTTACTTTATTAATACATTACTAATTTTCAACAACAAAAAAGTAATTGTATAAAACTAAAGTAACACGATAAACAGCAATAATTTGTACTATATATGAGTCATTCCGAAGTATGATACACTTTATACACTTGGGGATCAATTCACCTTTTCAAAAGGCCATATATTATTTTAAACATAATTCAAATATTTGCTTCGAAACAACATAGACACTTCAAGCATCTTATCATCGGACAGTAAGATGTTCGCTCAATTATTTACAAATATGAAAGAAGCTCATATACTACATTGTGGAGATTTTAATGTATACGTGGTAATTAATAACACATATATGTTGTGTCGATACAGACACAGTAACAACTTATTTTTGTAATTAAAACTAAATAATGGCTGTCTAATTATATGTATTTATTATTTTATATTTCATTTAGTGTTGTACATGACCAAAGTCATTTTCTCATTCGCTGTGCCTAAAAAGATTATTCAGTAAAATCATAGCTTCTAATAATTTATATAGATAACAAATATGCACATTTCCCAAATAATTTATTAACCATAAAAAAAGAAATATGATGAAAACGAATTTATTCTTCTGAAATAAAAAAATGCATGTAACCAACCTTCGATTGTAGGTGCTGTAGTATTATGTTCTAAAAAAGTAATAAAATACAGGATTCATTGAGCTAAATTTAATATTTTAAATGTAACAAGTAGAATATGATAAAAACGAATTTACAGTAAATTATTTTCTGAAATAAAACAATGCATGTTACCAACCTTCGATTGTAGGTGCTGTAGTATTATGTTCTAAAAAAAGATTAAAATACAGGATTCATTGATTTAAATATAATATTTTAAATGTAACACTTTGCGAGGAAATAATAGTTTGTCGAAAAATATTAAATAGTTAAAAATAATATATACGGCAAATTATTGAACGGTTTACACAAATCAATAATATCATGTTGATGAAGTGCCACATTTGGTCTCGTTAGACTTGGTAATCTTATCGATAATAATTATATATGAAATGTCTCCCTACTAGGATGATTGAAAATTATTTTAATGTGATTTAAATTTCTGCAAATTAGTAATCGAATTTCGAAATTCAAAATGAATTTTGCTGGTTATGTCAGTGCTTATATTTACGCCTCATAGGTGCGCAGCCGACTGCGGAAGAGTCTACCAACGGAAGCAGGGATACAGTGGGCTCAGTACAGCATCTTTAGAAGAGGGTCGATGATGGATTTTGCCACATTTGTGGAGGCAGAGCTCCGGGACACAGGGCTGAACCAGTTATTGTAGTCGGGACTGTCCACCATCAACAGCGGAACAGGAAATGTCCTGTATACGGCGCACCTCTCAGAATCTCTGTTACCCTCCGATATGCTGTAGCTGCGGCATTAAGCATCATCAATACAGTGTTGTTCAGGGGTTAATAAGGGGAGTGTTTGAGGTGACTCAGAACGGGCACAAGCAATGCCAAGCTTGTGTTAGAGTAGCCCAGCCTGTTGGTACTTTTCCACCCAATGGAAAATTGTGGCTCAAAATTCCGTGAAAGAAACGTTGATATTTGTATTGGTCAGGACACCAAACTGGTAATCACGGATCCAAATCCGAAATTCCATGGGTACGGGGCTGTGAGACGGGACCGACGCATTGGCCCTGACGGGGCAAGGGTGAAGGGTGGAGGTCTCTTGAATTTTGTCAAGGAGGATATCCCCTTCCGTTAAGTAGAGCGCTCTACGATTCGGGCGGGTAAGGAGGAGGGGAGACTGAAATCGTTGGCTGTAGAAATACAGTCAATGTGAATACAACTTTGTGAATGTTTATGCCCTGCCTAAGAGCGAACTAGGCATCACGACTTGGTTCCCTGTTGTGATCCTTCTAGGAGGTGATCGCAATGGGCACTCGGCTCTCTGGGATCCAAACCAGCCGTTTTTCATGCTTGGAGAGAATATCGAAGAGGGACTGAGCGTAAACGACCTGGGCCGCCTGAATATATATGTACACCGTATATATATGTGGTATAAAATCCTCACATGTGAGAGGTGGAGTGGTGTTGCTTGGATGGCATAGGGTAGTATCATTATCTGATACTCAGTGAGGTTGACCTGGAGATCAACACCCTGGCTGAAAGTAAATCAAGGCTAAAATGGAATTTGGTACAGGGTTCCAGGAAAAGCATTAGCGGTGGTCGTTGAACGAGACGGTTTTCTTTCTGTCTTTCTCTCAGGGTGTTCTTGTGAGGTTCTTGAGGCCATCAAGGAACGCAACCGGCTAGACAGATACCTAATCATCTACAATATCCGCCATTGATTTTATTTATGTTTCCTCCAAGTCGTCGGACCATATTGATTCCTCGTCTGTCACTGATTGATTTGACTTTGATTTCTTGTTCGACATATTGTGTTGATTGATATCCATGCAGTAGAGCAACTTTGGCAATTTTGTTTCGTCGATATCTGTGAATAATTAGTACAAATTGTCTTTTTAGTTTTGTAAGTAATCGATTTCTTGAATAATATTGCCGTAGTAGTAAACACTCATTTGCGTTAAATGGTAAAACAGTAAACCGTATGCGTAACAATAAATCCTTGATCGAAGTAAGCTCTCATGCGTTAACAGTACCATGTGTACACGCTGTAAGTGTGCAGGAATTCGAACAATACCCCTTTTATATATAGGACCATGATTCTTCATTATTGAAAATTTAATATACATAAGTTATGTTTATCAACTATCTAGTTGGTTGTATTTAGTGTACAATATTTGTTTTCTATCCTCTTACCTGATTATGAGTTATATATTCTAAATGTTCTCATACAGAGCCTGATTAGTTATATATTGTCTTAATTGATTCAGATTGGTCATGTAAGCGATTATTGTGAAATGTAATCATTATGTGTGTTTTCTAATAATTTCGATAGTCTACTAAGTTGTGGATTTACAATATATGTTATATTTTCTTGCATGTTAGGTATGATTTAACTTATTTTGTTATGTTTATAATGTCCTCTTGTGATACTATTTGCTTATACAAAACGTACAATTTGAAAAATATGTAAAATGTTATATTTAAATATTATGTCGTTTTGTGCAATTTATGTAGTATTTCATAAATCATTTATTATTCTCATAAATATATATATATATATAAAAATTTTATATTGTCTCTTACACGATCTGTTTCGTTTTAAATTGTATAAATAAATTCCGATTGGACACGTCAGTGAATATTCACTAAATTATCATGAAATGTAATCATTATGTATGTGTTTTCTAATAATTTCGAGTATATACAAAATGTTCCATTTACAATCTTTTCAAATTTTAGATTGCCCTTACAATATATGTTTCATTTTATATCGTCTTAATTAATTCTGGTAGGTCATATAAGTGAAATTTTACCAAATTATAAATTAATAAACCAAATACCCTAATTTTAAAAAATTAAAGGACACATATTATTAATGAGATAGAATGCCACATATTATTATAATCATTCTAATATTATATAGCATTAGGCAGAATAGGAAACTCTATATACACATGTTTGTAATAATTACACATGTATGAGCACGTCTACATACATATGCTTATAATTGTTGTATTCTGAAATTTACAACATCGTCAATTATTCTAGTCTTTCGTCAATCAGGCACTCCGACGAGGTGTGATAATGCTTTGCCGGGATGATTTGATTGTTCCGCGTGTTTAAAGTTTAGCTCAAGTTTAATTAATTTACTGTTGTTATGACAATTATTGTTGAAAAAGTAAATATGACCAAGTCCTTTGAACATTGTATTAACGAATGCCACTCTTATACTACTAAATGTTCATTGTGAAAAAACAGTATATTAGTATACGAATTAGTATACTATATTATAATTTCTTTCATCCACGTCAATATGCAACTCTTGCCCCAATGCGTAGCCTTGCTCATCACCGTTGATATGTGGTTGTGTCATGTTTCAATATGTTTGTCACGTCTGCAGCATCAGTAACAATTTTTGACATCTCAACAATAAAGTTATAAAATAAGTCCAGAGCAAGAGCGATTGAAAATACGACGGTTCGTGTCAAAAGGCTGATGCAGTATGGAATTTAGCTATACAAGCTTCTCTATTTATACTTGAGGTGAGAGAGATAAATATGTAAGTAGCAAAACAAAGCTGAGTGAACGTCAAAATCCTCATTGAAATCATCGTGCAATACATAGCCATAAGTCATCACCATTGTAAAATATCTACAATTCTGCCAAATGTCAACTAATTTTAAAAAAAGCACTGACTCATAGGTATTATGCTAGTATATATATTTTATTTAAATATATTATATATACATAACATAATAATCGATTTAATCAGCTGTAAATAACAAAAAATTATATAAGTTCGTTAATTTTCAAACGATTTTAAAATGGACGCTATCCATAGCTATTCTTAATGTCTATCCTTTAAATTAGATTTTACTATCTAAAATATATACAATATATAAATATGAAAGATTTGGCTTATGTTGGTTGGTCAGCATACCATTCAAACATTCATAAATCAAAAGTTATAAGCTAAAAACAAAAATGACGTCTTCTTGAATAAACGATTACTATTACTAGGGTATCTCTGATCAATTTATATGTAGTAAAATCAAATTCAGCTACCTTGACTTAATCAGAATCCCCATTATCACTCTTATCGGATAATATTGTATATTAACGTAAGCATCGTATTTAGAATAATCAATAATTGTACTAGAATGATAAAATACTATCATTTAGGTATTTCCAATCAATTTGTAAGTAGTAAAATCAAACTCAGCTACAAGTAGCAAATATAGCGACTTGGAAACTGTAGAGAGTGCACGAATACGACCTTTCACGGAAAGAGTTGAAAGTGGAATGCATTCTAGCTGCAGTTGCATATCTAGTTATACATTTTTTGATAAAGAATTTGATAGACTAGATTTAAAAATATATTTATAATCGCGACTGAATTCACTCATCCTATACTAATGATATATATATATATATATATATACATATTATATTATATACAACATAGTACAACAAGCGTAGAATACTATAAAATCATGCTCGCTTCAAACTTGAAAAAATATCTCGAGGGTCTATGTCATTTGTCAACAACTAAATGTTTATGTTTAGATTTTGGGAAATATAATATATTTCGAAACGTTGTTTAATTGTCCTTAATTAGTATTTCTGAGTATAATTGAATCTTTACTGATGCTTGACTTATATTAAAACCAAATATAATATATGCATGTATTTATAATATTATGAAATAGTCTCGAAATAAAATGGAAGGTATGTTAGCAGATATCAGTAAAATATGATGTCCCATATGTATGTACATTATTGATGGTCTGTGTATTTCTTGATGATATTAATCTACGATGATGATATATTGCACATTGATCTGTCTGCTTATGTATGACGTTCTTTACTATATCGTTGTTAATATATGTTTAGTGAAAACTGTTAGTTGTCATCATACAAGTAATCCAATAGATCATATATACAAAATAATACATATTAGATACATTCACAATTAATTCATCAATATGTAATAAAAGTAAAAGTTAATTATAATACATTTATAAATTGGATTGGATTAACATGAATACACGTTACTAACCTTCCAATGCTGTGTTTGAATAAGTTCCGTCTATATAGATTATTTTAAAAACGAGATCACAAATTGAAATATGTAAGTTTTAAATAAACAAATAATATATCAGTCGTAATAGCAGTTTTATCAAATCTATATTGAAATGTTGGAAACCATAATTGTTTTTGAAATTATGTTAGTCATTTAATATTTGATATTGGAATACTTGTATATCAGAATGTAACAAATTTTATATTTAATAATGACTTAATATATATAGTTATTGTATATTTACATATTTAGTTGGTTAAATAACAATTTGTGGTATTTAATAGTGTTTTAAAATGTATTAAAGGTTGTGTTAAATAGTGTTTAAACATACAATTAAATTGTGCAAAAAATTACATTCATCTTATTTTAAACACTTGTTGATGAACGGTAGACTAAAAATTATCAATACAAAACATAATAATATTCAATATATGTATTAATTGCATCAATGTATTACAATGAATTAGTCGATAATAGAATATCACATTACGTATTTCAAAAACAATTAGTAACTTTTGACACTAATATCATACCTCACAATAGTATATTATGTAAATAATGGCGGAATAAACAAAGTAACAATACGTAATATTTATTTAAGTTGCCAGATGCGTTAATTGTTTTTAGAATTTATTGTTTTAAAGAAAATTCGCGAATTACATTACCAATTTTTCAAATAATAAAATGTATAAAACGTGTCATTCCGCAGTATATAATGCACTTTATATAATATACACTTTTAGATCAATTTACCTTTTCAAAAAATCATATTTCGTCGAAGTGTATATAAAATATTATTTTAAACATAATTCAAATATTTGCTGCAAAACAACCTGGACACTCCAATTATCTTATCCCATGAATGAGAGTAAGATGTTGGCTCAGTGATCTACACATATGAATGAAGCTTATATACTACATTGTGGTGATTTCAATCTGTACATGGTAATTAATTACACATAGTGTGTGGATACGTGCACAGTAACAACTCATTTTTCTAATTAAAAATATATAATGGCTGTCTTATTGTAATAAGTTACTATTTTATATTCCATGTAGTGTTGTACGTGAAGAAGTCATTTTCTCATTCGCTGTGCCTAAAAGTATTATTCTGTGAAATCATAGCTTCTAGTCATTTATATAGATAACAAATATCCACATTTCCCAAATAATTTATTAACCGCAACAAAGATACATTATGAAAACGAATTTATTCTTCTGAAATAAAAAAATGCATGTTACCAACCTTCGATTGTAGGTGGTGTAAAATCATGTTCTAAAAAAGTAATAAAATACAAGATTCATTCAGCTAAATTGTGTTTTTTAAATGTAACAAGTACAATTAGTATATGATGAAAACGAATTTACAATATATTCTCTTCTGAAATAAAACAATGCATGTTACCAACCTTCGATTGTAGGTGGTGTAAAATTATGTTCTAAAAAAGTAATAAAATACAGGATTCCTCATGTTACATTATTTTTAAATGTGACACTTTGAGAGGAAATAACAGTTTGTCCAAAAAATGTAAAATAGTTCAAAATAAGATACATATACACCAAATTATTAAACGGTTTAAAAAATAAATAATATAATGTTGATGAAGTGTTAATAGGTTTTCACCTGGAATAAATTCCTAATGAGCCATATTTGGTATCATTAGAGTGGTAATCTTATCGATAATAATATATCAAGTGCCACTTTACTAAGGTTTTGTACCGTTTTTATTACAGCGGTTTAAATTTTTACATTTTTTAGACAAATTAGGAACTTCATGATAAATGTTGCTCGCTATATCAGTACATATATTCACAACTGTAATGTATACAATAATGATAAATACATGCATGAGTAAATTCACGATTTAACAACAAAAAATCCACTAAGTTTCCATCGTCCTAACTGTCATCTAATTTGTAAAGGACACAAGAAGCATTCAAGTAATTTTATAGCAATGGTATTTTTGTGTTTGCTGAAAATAATTACATTTTGGTACTTTTAATGTACCACATAAATCCTTCTGGCAGAAATGTTTACTTCAACATACATAGGGTTGAGAAATTCGTTCGAATCCAAAAACACATGAGTATTCGTGCCGTCGTAGAATGTAAGCCACATTTCAAAAACACATTATATTTGTAAATTAATGAAAAATATGTGATGCTATTTCTGCGAAATATCGCTAATGTATGTGCTGCTTTTTGTATTTCAGTTATGTATTAAAATAACGTCGGTTTATATTTAATTATATGTAATTCGTGCCTTAGCGGATAATCCAAAATACTGGAACACCTGGAATCCAACGACGTTCAAGCCATTGCAACAATATTTGAGATAACTGTGCAACACAAGAAGAAGTCGGATAAGCTGGATGTTGACCAGCTGCTCTTAAGTTAAGATTTTAAATAATAATATAAATATTATTATCACAGCTAAAATGCCTGTGTAACTATAAATAAGAAAACCCTATGTTTAGCTATGGCCAGAAGGTTGCAGACACCTTGATAACCCAACACATCATATACAAAATAGTACATAGTATATACATTCTCAATAATTCATTAATATATTTAAAAAGTAAGCTTTACTTATATTACATTTATATATATATAGGATTGAATTAACCAGAATACACATTACTAACCTTCCATTTCTGTATTATTTCCCTCTAATTATGATAATTAAATAAATGGGATTAACAAATTGAAATACGTACATTTTAAATAAACAAGTTATGTATCGGCTTTAATAACAGTTTTATCAACTTTATATTAAAAGTTAAAAGCAATGATTTATTCGTCACTTCTTTAAGTCGTTTATTGTATGATATTGGAATATTTGTATATCATATTATAATACATTTTATAATTAATGATGACTTAATATATTGTATATCATTATAATATTTGTAATTGTTGGTTAAATAATAAATTATAGTATTTAGCAATGTTTGCAAATTTATTAAATGTTAGATGCATTAATGTTTAAATGTACAATCTAATTGTGCGATAAATTACATTCTTCTTATGTTAAACACATGTTGATGAACGATAGCTAATATTGTATAAAGAAATCGAATTTATATTCACTTAAACTGCAATATAAAAAATGTATTTTGCCAACCTTCAATGGTTGATGCTGTAGTACTAGCTTCTAAAAAAGAAATTAAATGCAGGATTCGTAAAGTTAATTTGATTTATTAAACATAACACTTTGATAGGAAATAAGAGATTGTCTAAAAATATAGTCATTTTTATAATGAATTATTATTTTAAAAATCCTGTGGCTTTTCAGAATAAGCATATTTTGAAATACTATAAATTCTTTCATAATTATGTGAGTGTGTAGGTTCTAATCTGCAGAAGCTTATTCAAAGCTTTACGACATATTTTATGTCTCTAATTGACTTTTTTCAACGATAATGATAACAATTCCCTCTTTTAAATACAATAAAATTATGCTAATATGTTTCATGGGTTTACAACTAAATAGTTAGTCACTGCATGTATAGATGTTGCAGAAATATCATATATTTTGAAACATTGTTTTGTTATCATAAATTAGTATTTCTGAGTATAACTGAATCTTTACTAACTATTGAATTTTACCAAATCTAAATATAATACATACATGTATTTAAAATGTTAAGAAGAAGTGTGGAAATAAAATGAAATGTATTTTTTGCATGTATCAGTCAACTATGATATCACATATGCATTATTGACGGTCTGTGTATTTCTTGATGATGTTATTAATCTACGATGATGATATATTCTACATTAATATGTCTTTTGATTTATAAACGTGATTGATTTAACAAAAATTCACTTTACTAATCTTCCATTCCTATTTGTGTTGTTTTCATGTCTAGATAATATCAAAAACGGGTTTCACAAATTAAAATAAGTAAGTTTAAAATAAACCAGTTATATATCAGCTGCAATAGTAGGTTTATCAACTTTATGTTGAAAGTTGAAACCAATAATTAATTAGTTACTTCTTTTAGTAATTTATTGCATGATATTGGAATATTTGTATATCAGAATATAACACATTATGTTATGGTTAGCTCAGTGATCTACACATATGAATGAAGCTTATATACTACATTGTGGTGATTTTAATGTGTACATGGTAATTAATTACACATATTGTGTGGATACGTGCACAGTAACAACTTATTTTTCTAATTAAAAAAATATAATGGCTGTCTTATTGTAATTGTTTTATTATTTTATATTCCATTTAGTGTTGTAAGTGACTGAAGTCATTTTCTCATTCGCTGTGCCTAAAATTAGTATTCACTGAAATCATGGCTTCTAGTCATTTATATAAATAACAAATATCTACATTTCCAAAATTTAATTAATTAACTACACGAATAAATATATGATGAAAAATAATTTATAGTTCTCTTCTGAAATAAACAAATGCATGTAACCAACCTTCGGTTGTCGGTGTTGTAGTAATATATTCTAAAAAAGTAATTTAATACAGGATTCATTGAGTTAAATATACTTTGTTAAAATATAAGGAAAAAAAACAGGAAATAATAACATTTTGTCCAAAATGTTTTATAATAATTTAAAAAAATATATAAACACCAAATTATTGAACGGTTTACAAAATTCAATAATATCATGTTAATGAAGTGTTAATATGTTTTCAGTAGGAATACATTCCTAATGCAAATGAGCCATATTTGTTTGGCAAATTAGGAACTTCACAATGAATGTTGCAAGTAATATCAGTGCTTATATTTACAACTGTGATGTATACAATACATAATATACTGAAAAATAGCCGTCAATAATGGGTAAATACACGATTTAACAACAAAAAGATCCACTATGTTTCCATCATCCTAATTTTCATCTGAATTGTCGTCCTCATTATAATATAAGTTTGCTTTCATAATAGATTGGCTAATATAATAGGATTCTCCTCGACATTCCCAGCAAGCCATGATGCACTTCAATCCTTGCTTACGGCAGCAACATTAGCCAGCAGAACAAACATCATTTGCGCTAGTCTTTCATTTGCCGCGCACAAAGCGAATAATCGATTATGTTGCTGGTTTTAAGTCAGTCATGATAGGCCACAGTGATCCATTTGCGAAATGCCATCCGAAGCCCTTAGACCTAAACAACGTATATCTAAAGTTTTCGATTGGCACAAATGCAGATTGTAGCAGTGTTATCAAATTCATATTGAAAGTTGAAACCAATAACTAATTTGTTACTTCTTTTAGTCAGCTATTGTATGATATTGGAATATTTGTATATCAGAATATAACACATTATGTTATGGTTGGCTCAGTGATCTACACATATGAATGATGCTTATATAGTACATTGTGGTGATTTTAATGTGTACATGGTAATTAATTACACATATTGTGTGGATACGTGCACAGTAACAACTCATTTTTCCAATTAAAACTATATAATGGTTGTATTATAGTAATAATTTACTATTTTATATTCCATTCAGTTTTGTAAGTGACCGAAAGTAATTTTCTCATTCGCTCTGCCTAAAATTAGTATTCACTGAAATCATAGCTTCTAGTCATTTATATAGATAACAAATATCTACATTTCCAAAACATAATTCATTAACTACACGAATAAATACAGGACTTTGCAAATTAATTGCAACCCCTTTAACAATTGTTCACATTACGATAGTATTATACTTCCGAAATTTCCAATTACGCTAATATTAGATTTTGGAAATTCCAAATTACTTTAAATTTAGATTTTGGAAAATACAAATTAAATTCGAATATAAAATATAAATTATTAATAGAAAAATCCCATTTTCTCCACGTATGTTAGTGCAGCTCCAACATGACAGATACACCTCAAAATGGTCATGACCTGGTCATTCACCACCTTATCCAAGGCAGCAATCAAGCGGAAGTAGCTATTTCTCTAAACCTTAAAAAGTGGACTGTAAGACGAATCATCAGCAGGTATCGCACAACTGGTACAACTTTTGTAACACGCACAGGGCGCTGTGGACGTCGACGCATTATTGGTCCAGGAGCTCCACGACGTCTTGCTTGTGCCTCCCTTGGCGATCCACACCTCACATCACGCCAGGTACAGTATGAAGTGGGTGGGGTGGTCATGCAGGCACACTCCAGCACCATCAGTCACAGTTTGCTGCGAAGTGGCTTTGTCGCCCACATGCTGCACACCCAACCACAAGTTAGTCCATCACAATTGGGCCTACCAACATCTCCAATGGACATCCGATGACTGGCGCAATGTATTATTTAGTGACGAGTCTGCTATCAAGCTTGGTGCTGCCAGGTCACATTTCATGAGCAAGGCCAGAAGAGGAAGAATCAACGATGCACACACTGTGCAACGTCGCAATATCCAGGTCAAGGTTATGTTTTGGGGCTGCATCACCAGAGATAAGCCTGGTGCCATAGTGCCTATCCATGGAACCATAAATGCAATATTGTTACGTGGACATCCTTCTAAATCATGCCGTGCATGCAACCAATGGTGGCAACCTACAATTTATGCATGACAATGCCCCAGTACACACGGCCTGTCGTTCAATCAACTCCTTGCAGCAGAATGGCGTGCATGTCTTGCCCTGGCCCACATTTTCACCAGACATGAATATCATTGAGAATATCTGGTCGCTTCTCAAATGTTAGGTCCACAAGCTTACCTATCTACCCACATCGAGCTGATTGCAGCAGTGCAGCAGATATGGCACAATGAAGTTGACATCATAAGGATGATTCAAAATACCTATAGAACAATGCCAACTTGTGTCGCTAAACTCAGTCGCGCTAGGGGAGGTTACACTGGATATTGAAACTTTATTGTGCACTGGAACTCTTTTTTAGACAATATTTTATCTTAGCTATGGGTACGGTATTTATGCTTTAAATAAATTACTTGTAAAATAAATAATCTCATATTAATCTAAAATTATCTAAAATTTTAATGGGGTTGCAATTAATTTGCACAGCACTGTATATGATGAAAACGAATGTATAGTTATATTCTGAAATAAACCAATGCATGTAACCAACCTTCAGTTGTCGGTGTTGTAATAATATGTTCTAAAAAAGTAATACATTACATGATTCATTGAGTTAAATATAATTTTTTTTTAATGTAACACTTTGAAAGGAAATTACAGTTTGTCCAAAAATATATATAATTTAAAATAATATATATACACAAAATTATAGAACGGTTTACTAGAATCAATAATATCATGTTGATGAAGTGTTAATATGTTTTCACCTGGAATAAATTCCTAATGAGCCATATTTGGTATCGTTAGAGTGGTAATCTTATCGAGAATAATATATCAAATGCGACTTTACTAGTGTTGTGGATAATTGTTATTACATCGGTTTAAAGTTTTGCATTGGTTAGGCAAATTAGGAACTTCACAATGAAATTTAAAGTTTAAAATAAACACGTTATAGTCTATATCAGCTGTAGTAGCAGTTTTATCAAATTAATATTGAAAGTTGAAACTGATAATTAATGTGTTACTTCTTTTAGTCAGTTATTGTATGATATTGGAATATTTGTATATCAGAATATAACACATTTTGTTGTGGTTGGCTCAGTGATCTACACATACGAATGAAGCTTATATACTACATTGTGGTGATTTTAATGTGTACATGGTAATTAATTACACATATTGTGTGGATACGT